>PVIW01002153.1:206202-237208 GCA_004026585.1 Noctilio leporinus
TCTCTCTCTCTCTCTCTCTCTCTCTCTCTCTCTCTCTCTCTCTCTCTCTCTCTCCTTCATAATCTGGGGTGAGGATTTGAAAAATTGGCCCTGGCTGGTGGCACAGTGAATAAGATGCTGGCTGGCAAACCCAAAGGTCACTGGCTCGATTCCCCAGCCAGGGCACATAACCAGGTTGCCCTGGCAGGTGAGAGGGAACCACACATTGGTGTCTCTCTCCTTCTCTGTCTCTCTCCCTACCCATCTCTGGAAATAATAAATAAAATCTTTAAAAAACAAAATAAAACAAAAATAATAATAATGAGGAATAAATTTAACCAAGGATGTAAAAGACCTGTGCTCAGAAAATTATAAGACACTGAGGAAAGATATTGAAGAATAGACAAATAAGTGAAAGCATATACCATGTTCAAGTATAGGAAAAATTAACATTGTTAAAGTGTTTATACTACCCAAAGCAATTTATAGATTCAGTGCAATTCATATCAAGATACCAATGGTAGAACTCGAACAAAATATTCCAAAAGTTTGCATGGAAACATCAAAGATCCTAAACAAAGATCTAAAAAAGAACAAAGTTGAGAAATCACACTACCTGATAGCAAATTATACTACAAGGCCATAGTAATCAAAACAGATAGATATGTAGATCAATGGAACAGAATAGAGAGCCCAGAAATAAACCCAGGCCTTTATAATCAATTAATATTTGACAAAGGAGGCAAAAAACACCAATGGAGTAAAGAGAGTCTATAAAAATGCTTCCTGGAACTTGTGCAGAAATAAATAAATTCAGATTTTAAAAAGGAGTATTGTAAATTCTCAATGCAGAGAAGGTACGAGAACACTTAGAATACAATGAGTTTTGAGATAAGAATGATTATTGTGATGTTTTCTCAACCCCCTTATAAGTGAATCTAGTATATTACTCATACTATATTTTATGAGAAGACATTTAATAAAATATATTTAATATTGCTTTTCTGCAAATATAAAATATATAAAACATTATCATTCTTGTCCATTTGGGCCAATTATAGTTTCATAAAATGAAATACGAGCCCCTCATAAAAATGAAAATACATATATATAGAAAAACTGAAGTTGGAGAATGACAAGGACTAAAACATGGCAAATATTTATTGCCATGTTATTTAATATGAATTTAAAGTATAATTTTTTGGAGGGGGGTACTGCACATTGAACCACTTTATTTTGGTGGAAATGATTTTGGATATTTGTTCAAGGAGCGTGAAGATTCAGCTGGTTATGATGAAGAGACAAGAGTCAACAGATTTGTACTCAAGTTTTAAGAACCTACCTGAGCAGGAGGAATTAGGTATTTCCATAGCACTGTAAGAAAATATTACTCAAACTTTAAGAATCCCCAGGAAGACTATTTAAAATTCCTATGTCTGGACTCCATCCCCAGAGAATCTGATTCCAAAGGTAGAAATGATACCCAGGATTTATCATTTTCGGAAGTACCAGAAATGGTTGTGATGACTATAGCTGATAAATTATGCCCTGGAAAACCAATGGGCAGAAGCTATGGGATTACTTTCATACATGAAAAGCAAAACATTAAGCAATAGTATATGACATTTGTTCCCAATCAGAAATGAAACTAGCCAACACAACACTTTTTATTTTTATTTCAGGATTAAAATCTTACTCATCTAGGTCAGTCAGGGTCTTGATTAGTTCCCAGAAAGATGAGGTCTACTAAAACATATGTCCTATTGCGTAAATGCCCCATAGTTGTTTTATCCACACATCTACTGATGAACACTTGGGCTGCTTCCGTATCTTGGTGATTGTAAATAATGCTGCAAAACATGTGCTTTCAAATTAGTGTTTTGGGTTTCCTCAGATATATTCCCAGATGTAGGATTTCAGGGTGAAAAGGTAGATCCATTTTTAATTTTTTGAGGTATCTCCCTACTGCTTCCCACAGTGACAGCACCAATCTGCATTCCCACCAACAGTCCAAAAGGGTGCTTGTTTCTCTACATCCTCACCAGCATTTGTTTGCTGATTTATTGATGATAGCCATTCTGACAGGTGAGAGATGGTATCTCATTGTAGTTTTAATCTGCATTTCTCTGATGATTAATGACACTGAGCTCTTCTCATATGTCTATTGGCCATCTTCTTTGGAAGAAGTATCTATTCAGATCATTGGCCCATTTTTTAAAAAGGTCATTTGTTTAATTTTTGGTGTTGAGTTTTGTAAATTCTTCATAAATTTTGGATATTAACCCCTTATCTGATGTATTGGCAAATATAATCTTCCATCTGTGGTTGCCTTTTTATTTTATTGATGGTTTCCTTTGCTGTATAAATACTTTTTACTTTGAGTAGTCCCATTTGTTTATTTTTTTTTTTCTTTTGGTTCTCTTGCCTTGGAGATATATCTGATAAATTTTGTTAAAAGCAATGTCCAAAATTTTGCTGCTCATGTTTACTACTCAGCTATAAAGAAGAAAAGTTTCCCCTTTGTGACATATGGATTGAGCTGGAGAACATTATATTAAGTGAAATAAGCCAGCCAGAGGAACACAAATACCATATGATTTTACTCATATGTGGAATCTAATGAACAAAACTGAACTAACAAGGAAAATAGGGACAGGCATATAGATGGAGAATAGATGACAGCTAGTGGTGGGTGTGTTGGGGGTGGAGAGATTAAGCAGAAAGGAAAAAGGGCTCATAGACATGGATAACAGTGTGGTGATTGTTGGGGAGAGGGGGTACAAGAGGACTAAATGGTAATGGAAAAAAGTACAATAAAGATTAAATTTATAAAAATGTCTTACCATTCATGTTTTCCAAACCTGACTGCTTTTAAACTGCTTTTAAACGAGCCTTTGCTAACTTGGAACTGCCTGTCTTTGGCACTTGAACTCTCTTCCATTTATTTCACCATTCTCAATGAAATACTTGGTTCGGTCTTTTATTTAAGGCATGTTGATATGAAGGATATTTCCTGGATACCCTGTTTTATTCATGTACTGAGGGTAGATAAAGCATAGATAAACCTCCTTTCTCAGGCTGCATGAGAACTCATCAGAGACCCTAGCCAGCCAGCTCACATAAACAGCTCTTGATCTCCAATGTTGCTAATGGTCCAGTGGCCCATTCCTAACATTTCTGCAACTTAACAGCAGTGGTTTTTGACACAGTTGGGCATTCATTCCTCCTTCAATCACTTTGCACCTGACCACCAGAATACCCATTGCCCTGGTTTTACTCCAACCTGGCCTTTCCTCTTTTTTCTCCTTTTCGTGATTTCATCCCATCTTTTCACATTGCAATGGCCCAGTCCTATGTCCTTAAAGCTGAATGGGTCTCCATAAAACCCTTGCCCTTCAGAATCACTTGAAGATACCCATTAGCAAAAAATGAATGCTAAATTTTCAAAATACATATGTACAAAATTCAAACACACCTCTATGATGTATTCACTGCTATCTCCCTTGTCTGTGATCTCTTACTGGATTAATGCAGAGCCTTCTTACAGTTTTGCTGATTTTACTGGTCTCCTTGACAGTCTCTTTTCAAAAAGCAGTAAAGATCATTTTAAAAGATCTGTCAGAAGATGTCACTCCTCTACTCAAAACTGTACCCAACTAAAAGACAAAGATTTTGTTAAGGTCTACAAGGCCCCATATGCTCGAAGTTTTCATGGGGACCCAGACCTGATCTCCCATTGCTTCCACTTGCTCAACCCCAGCCATAGTGACCCTGTTGTTCATGGTACCAAGGACACACACTACGGAGCATCTGGAGTATTCTCACCTTCGTTTAGAGCATTCTTCCAGCAGAAACACCCACAGTTTGTCACTTGCCCCCTTTCTATTTCAAAGTTACACATGGATAAGGTTCTTGAAAGCAGGGAGGGAGAGAGGGAGAGAGAGAGGGAAAAAATTGATATAAGTTAATATAATAGTCCTTAAGAGAAATGGACACAGCCATACATTTCTTTTTCCCATGTTTCACTGACTAAAGTAGAGACAAGTGTAAGCCACCTCATTCTCAACTACTGGCAGGAGACAGCCAATGACGACAGCATTGCAGCAACACGGGATGGCCTCCCCTCACTAATCCCACTAAGCCCCCAAACCTGTGACTGAACTGTTGCAGGGCAGAAAAATGAAATAAAATTCTCTCCTGTTTAAGCCAGTATTTAACTTTTACTTATTGATCTCAGATAAGGCAGTTTTATATTAGAGCAGCCTAGACTGAATTCTAAATAATATATTAAAAACCATCCTTAATACTGTAAAATGAAAATTCCAATATTTAAGGTAGGGAAACTGTGGCAGTGTTTATTTATAGGTGAAGCGTAGAAGGCAGTATCAACTGGTATTAGGAATTTTAAAAAATAGAACATATTAACTATCTACTAAATATAAGCCATGTGCTGGAACTGTATGCACATTATGTCATTTAATCAGTACAATAAGTTCCAAAAGTAGGTGTTACTATGTGTGCTTTACTCATAGGATTCAAGAAGTTTGGATTTCCATAAGGAAGCACTGCAAGTAGTGTGAGAGCTAAGAACCCAATTCTGAGGGCATCTCTCAAAGTGTACTTTTCCACTCTCTGCTCTTTAGGTTGAGACATGCTGTCCCTCCAGAGGTCTCTGAAAATTTCAAATGGGAAGTAGTTGATTAACCACTTGACAAATAGATATCTACTCTTTCTGCTCCAGAACGAAGTCTGCAGAAGCAATGTGACTTAAAACCCTGAGCAGTAAGTGGAATAGCTATTAAGCTGAAGTTAATCCCCAATTTGGACTTGGATTTCCAGAGTAGGATATTTAACCAGAACCTGAACCCTTTGGTGTAGTTCCTGGTATAAGATAACGCCAAGAGCAGGCTGCCCAAATGAGCTACAGAATCACTGGCAATAAGTAGAGTTTTGTTTCCCCAGATATAATCCTTACTCATTTGAGCAGTCTGGAGTCAAAAGCAAAATCCAAATCCACAAAACACATACACAGTTCAGGTTCAATAATTCCACAGATATAGTTATGAAGTGGATTCAAAATCCTAATGTCTTTTTTCCTGGCCAGGAAGTAGGGAAGTTATTTAAGAAGTTTAACAGAAGAGCAAAGAAAACTAAACTTACATTCCCAAAGCATTTATAAGTGCATATGTATGTGTGTATATGTGCATACATCTGGGGAATTTCTTGCATCCAAATGAACTACCATTAAATAGTCTGAAATCCATTCTTAATTAATAATCAATGCACAATGTGCCAAGCTGCCTTTAAAACCTTGAGACAATCTGAATAATCAGGATCTTTACCTTTTTTTGGTGTCACATTGGTTATAGATTTCAGCTGTACAATTCCATAACACATCATCTGTATATTGTATTGTGTGTTTGCCGCCCTAAGTCAAGTCTCCCTCCATCACTCTTATCCCCCCTTTACCCTTTTCTACCACCTCCATCTCCTTTCCTTCTGGTGATCACCATCCTGTTGTCTATACCTATGAGTTTATTTATGTGTTTTTCTTAATCCAATCACCTTTTATAGTTGGTCCCCAATACACTCACTTCTGACAGCTGTCAGTCAGTTTTCAGGATCTACAAATCTGTTTCTGTTTTGTTTGTTAGTTTATTTAGTTCATTAGATTCTACATATAAGTGAGATCATATGGTATTTGTCTTTCTCTGACTGACTTTTTTCACTTAGCCTCAATACTTTCTAGATCTGTGCTGCAGCAAAAAAAAAAAAAAAAAAAAAAAATTCCTTCTTTTTATGGCCAAATAATATTCCATTGTGTAAATGTACCACAACTTCTTTATCCACTCTCTATTGATGGGTACCTGGGCTGCTTCCAAAGCTTGGTTATTGTAAAAAATGCTCCAATGAACTGGGGGTAAGGATATTTATCTCTGGAATCTGGAAGCTTTCCCCATCAGTAAAAGCTCAAACTCAGATTGTGGGGAGTATTAATAAAGCACAAAAGACTTGACTTTCTATATAGATGTACCAGCCAACACCACAGTTTGACGTCCAACTTAGAGTTGAACCTGTTGCCTTAACATTGGGCTGTATAAAGAAAAAAACTATTTTTCACTTTGAATGAATTCATCATTATGGCTTCTGAATCAAAGCAAGAATTTTCCTTCTAGACTGTCAAGAAAATCATTAAACCTGGTTTCTCCTCCCATTTCTTCTCTTCCCTCCATTTTTTCTCAAATCTCTGTTTACATTCTCAGTGATATGGGCTTCCTCTAGATCATACTAAATCAAGGAAATATTTGGGGTACACACTAAGGGGGTTATATGCAGTAATGGACACAGATTTTCTTCCTCTTCTGAAATGATTAGATTATTTGCATCATCATCCTAAACCATTTTTAGTATTTATCCAAAGAGCTTGGAGAATGTAACTTACTGTTTTTATCCAATGCTGTGTCTGTATACAGTTGACATTGTGCATCTCCTAGGTGCTCATGATTATCTATCTGTTAGATGTTACATCAGGTAAAACTATAGTCAATTATTTCCTGCCTAATTCATTATGTGAACTCTTATATGTACTTAGAGCAACTAAAGTTTGCTATTTATTAGGAGAAGTTATAACAATTCTCTGAGGATTAGTAAAGTGTATAAAATGTTTCCAGAGTCCTTTTCTCACTGGAAAATTTTATCTTTTGATATCATGGGCACAGGAAGTGAGAAAAAAATTCATATGTACAACTTTCAAGGTGAAAAAGATTGTAGAGGATGTACAAAATGGGTCAAACTCTTGATAAGCATTTTCCTCACATTTTTCAATATATTTAAGTTACATGATAAATTTAGATGTGGCTGGATAGGACTCTTTCTTCAAAACAATGTACACTTGGGGGAACTGTCCAGATAGATCTTAAGAATTCAGGTATGTCTCTATAGGGATGCAGTGTTGTACACAGGAAAGAATATCCCGTGTGAGATAAAAACAATATATATAAAGTACTTTGTAGATACTATACCTTACATGGCAAATATTATTATTACTAGTTCTCTTATTTTTTTTAAATAATTACAATTTAGACCTGTTTCATTTACCTATATCCAAGTAACAAACCATCCCTAAAACTGGTGTCTTAAAACACAAATCATTTATTATTTCTTATACGTTTATGGGCCAGTTGTATGGTTCTGCTGGTCTAGGCTGGCCTCAGCTGATCTCAGCTGTACTCATCAGCATTCAGCAGATAAGTTAGCTGGACTTAAGGCTCTAAGACAGCCTAAGTTGCAGGACCACATTCTGCTCCACCATGCTGGTCTCTCTCATGGCAAAAGAAAGGATTCAAGAGAGTGAGTGGAAACTTGCATGGTCTTTGGTGGCCTCCATTAAGAAATTGGTATACTCTCATTTCCACCATATTCTTTAGCCTAAGGAAATCATAAAAGTGGCCTAGACTCAAGGTGTATAGAAGTGGATCCCACAATTGTATGGGAGAACTGCAAAGTTAAACTGCAAATAACATGGATATGGGGGTAGGAGGTGGACTACTATGGTCATTTTTGCAATCAATCTACCAATCCATCTCTAATATCAGACACCAAAGTTTATTTTAAAATTTGTGAAATTTCCATATGCTATTTTACATAGAATTATTTTTCACTATATTATAAAGATTCCTAAAGCTTGAAAACTTTGGACAGCAGCTTTGCAGTTCAAGTACATTTAGTTCCCTTTCTTAAGCCTGGTCCCCTATTTAAGGTGAAATATAATTTAGCCTTCATGTATAATTTATGATACAGTCTTATTGACCAAAATCCTCTGAAGTATTCCATCTGTTGGATTCTTGAGTAGTTGTGCATTATGTTGCAGCTGTTGATTGCCTGAATGTATCTAGCAAACCAAAATGCATAAATTAGAGAACTTCAAGACTTGAAAAGTATCACATGGACTTTTACATGGAAATCTGTGTTAGAGTTTTATATAATTGCTTACATTCTGTTAATCTTACATTTTATAAAATAAAATATTTTATTTATTATTTTTAGAGAGAGGGGTAGGGAGAGAGGGAGAAATACATCAATGTATGGCTGCCTTTCACCATGGATTTGGCTGGAGACCTGGCTTGCAACCTGGGTATGTGCCCTGGCTGAAGAATCGAACCAGTAACCTTTGGGTTTGCAGGCCGGCTCCATACCCACTGTGCCATCAGCCAGGGCTAATTTTGTACTTTAAATTAATGCCTATGAGTCCTCAGTGTCCAGATTCTCAAAGGGACATATGAACATTGAGAAGTGGCCCTTTTATAGTTTATTTTATCATGCGAGGGAGGCTATGCACAGTGACCATGCAACGGAGTCTATCATGACATCTGCCTCTTCGGTAGTTACCAATGTATGTGAGTGAGGAAGGGCAAAATCCATATTTTGAATGAGAGGTCTTTTGAGCAGAAGTAACTCTCAAGTGTGTTCTTTCCAGCTGTCTGCAGTTTCCTATAAGCAAAACAGTTGAAAGGCACGGCCACCCTCCAATCCAGCCAAGGAAGCATGTTTGTAACATTGGAAATCCCACCTAACAGTCTTCTCATATCTATTGACAAGGTGTCAACAACATCTATAACACTGGTTGGAGGACCTCAAACAATAGATTTATCTTTTCATTAATGAAAAATTGGATGAATACGTTCATAAGGCTGAATCTGTACATAAGCCATGTTATGAATGAAATAATTATGGTCAAATTATTCAGAGGCATTTTGTGAGATTCAAAAAGAATGAAACTTCTGCCCAAAGGTCAGTGAAGCACATCAATATATGACCCATAAGAAGTCAGTAAACTTTTGTGAATAAGAACTGGGTTTTGTTTTGTGTTTTGTTCCATTTATTTACAACATGATAATTTATGGGCCCACCCCAGTTCTTACACTGTCAGCAGCTTTCATAGAAGGAGAAAAGACTTTTTTTTTTGAGATTTCTGGCAGTAGTGTTTTTATTATAATGTACACCAATGTAGAAAAGTCTTAAGTCACAATGGTGAGTGAAACTTTTTCACAAACGTCATGAAGAATAGACTGCCAAGCTCTTAAAGTGCTACACAAAAAATACCAAGAGCTTCATTCAGATGAAAGTTTGCTTGACAAAAAAACTTTATGCCATTTGGAAACCTTTCAATATCCCCAAAGAGATGCACAAAATATGAATTCTTCCTTAATGAAATTAGTATGCACATAGGGGATGAAAGTTAGAAGCTGGCTTCACTCAGAGACAAGAGCAATCTCTTTCAAATGTTGCCAGTTTTTCTGTGACCTTCTTCTAAGTTATAAAAGAAATGTCAGTAATCTGCAGTAGATGACACTGATTGATCAAGGCAGTGCTTCATATTTTTCTCTTGCTCCTAGTTACAAATTCATGACTTCACCAAGTCCTTTCAGACTGTGACTTCCTCTGTTAGGGGGTGTTCTGAGCAGCATGCAAAACAAAGTTTGAGTGCTGCAACAAATCTGAGATTTATTTTTTAAATATACACTTTAAATTCTCATGGATACAATATACACAAGTTAATATATTTTAAGGGTGGAAAAGCATGCTGTATACAAGCAGCTTCACTGGTGGCCTTTTTTTTTTTTTTAAGATTCTATTCCTCTTAGAGAGAGGGGAAGGGAGAGATGCAGAGACGGAGAAAGACATCAATGTATGGTTGCCTTTCACCTGCCTCCAGCTATAGACCTGGCTGGAGACCTGGCTTGCTACCTTGCTATGTGCCCTGACTGGGAATCGAACCAGCAACCTTCAGGTTCGCAGGCTGGCACCTTATCCATTGTGCCACCAGCCTGGGCTACCAGTGTCCTTTCGTCCATTGTCATTAACCTCATATGCTTTTCAATATTTTCAGTGATAGAATATGTGAGTTTCTTTCCTATTTCTCTTTTTAACATACTCTAATTAAGTTTATCAGATGCAGATAAAAACAGATGTCCACACACAAAATGTTGGGATATGTTTTAGTTAATTCCTGAAAACAAAAATCTATTGTACACAGTATAGCTTTGTGATTTGATGATTACAATTAGCAAGATACAGAGTAGCTTCTCCTAGCAACTTGCAGTTCTCTGGGAGAAAAGTTGCTTTCATAGCATGATTTTATATAAAAGTAACATTTCAGGAAAAATATTTTATTGAAACAAAAAAAAACATCAAAAGAAAAGAAATACATATAAATGAATGTAGCAGGTGAACCCCCAATTTTAAAACTCTAGCCTAAGATAGACCTTCTCTTAATTTATTATCTAATATTTTCAAATTTTTAAAGCAAAATGGGCTTAAGTATTCAGTTTAACTAATTCTTCCATCTGTATGTGGGGTCATAAAACACACTCTATGAACTTTGGGGAAAAGAAGAATCCTTTTATTTTAATCTGGCTTACATCCATATACAGGAAACTCTTGAGTCTTATCATAATGGGATCTTCCCAGAATACTGTTGTATACTAATAATTGATAATCATAATAATGACTGTGTGGTTCACAAAGTTTATACAAGGTCAGTGATTCATAAAAAAATAAAATACTGAATTGTGTACAATGTATTTTTAGCTTGGAAACTCTCAGGATTTCAAACGCTGCTGGCACGCCCTACCAGCTAATGTCTTGACCAGCCAGTGCTGCTTAACCCTTTCCCCTCCATTGGCTACTTTAGGGAAAAAGTGCCTAGCAAGTACTTCTTTTTTTGACATTGTATAGAAAAGTATTCTGCAAACATTTTGACTATGATGCTCAATGAGGAGCACATTTTATCTATCTGAAACATACCTGTGAATATATATATATATAATTTAACTACATTACCCATAAACCCTTATCATGAAGTAAAACACACTACAGTATTCTACAGTATTTTCTATTGAATGTTAATCTGTTATATTATGTTAATGCCAGTCTTAACCCACTAAATTTATTTCAGCAGCAAATAAAGGGCTATAACCTATAGTTCATGGTACCAACCAAATCCCAAAAGAACATGTGTTTTTGTTTTTGTTTTTATCTTCCTGAAAGATTAATGGATTTACTTATTCAAATGTATTTCTAGAGCTTATAGATCGAAAATAAGGAGTCTTTATTCTATTTTTAAAACAAATTATAATTCTCAATTAATAGAGACATTCTATCATCCAGAGAACATTATTCTTTATTAATTATATTTTATTAATTATGCTATTACAGCTATCCTGGTTTTTCCCTTTATCCCATTCTACCTAATACCCCCCATTCCATGTACATGACACCATTGTTCATGTACATGGGTCATGTGTACAAGTTCTTTGGCTATTTCATTTCTTATACTGTATTTTACATTCCTATGGCTCTTCTGTAACTATTCCTAATCCCCTCACCTCTTCACTCATTTCCCCATATGCCCCTCCCATCTAGCAACCATCAAAATGCTCTTGGTATCAATGATTCTGTCTCTGTTCTTTTTGTTTGCTTAGTTTTATATTTTTGCTTTAATTGAATGTTATGTATTTTTGCCATTTTATCATTTCATAGTTTTGATCTTTTTCTTAAATAAATCCCTTTAACATTTCATATAATAATGGTTTGATGATGATGAACTCCTTTAGTTTTTTTCTTGTCTCAGAAACTTGTCTGCCCTTCTATTCTAAATGATAGCTTTGTTGGGTAGGTCCCTAATTTTCATAACTTTGGATATATCTTGCCAATCCCTCCTGCAAAGTTTCTTTTGAGAAATCAGCTGACATTCTTATGGGAACTCCCCTGTAGGTAACTAACTCTTTCTCTTGCTACTTTTAAGATTCTCTCTTTATCTTTAACCTTTGGCATTTTAATTATGATGTGTCATGGAGTGGGCCTCTTTGCATCCATCTTGTTTGGGACTCTCTGTTCTTCCTGAACTTGCATGCCTATTTTCTTCACCAAATTAGGAAGTTTTCTTTCATTATTTTTCAAATAGATTTTCACTTTCTTGCTTTTCACTTTTCTTTCTGCCACCCTGTGATGTGAAAGTTGGACTTCTTGAAGTGTCCCAGATTACACTATCCTAATTTTGTTTATGTGTTTTTAAAATATTTTTTATTCTTGCTCTGGCTGGTTGTTTTTTGGTTCTTCATGTTCTAAATCATTGATTTGATTCTCAGCTTCATCCACTCTACTATTATTTCTTGGTACATTGTTCTTTACTTCAAATAGGGTATCCTTTGTTTCTAACTGGATCTGATCTTTTATGCTTTTGAGATCTTCACTATGTTCCTTGAGCATCCTTATAACCAGTGTTCTGAACTTTGCATCTGATAGATTGCTTATCTCCATTTTGTTTAACTCTTTTTTTGGAGTTTTGATCTGTTCCTTTATTTGGGACATGTTTCTTTGTCTCCTCATTTTGGAAGCTTCCCTATGTTTCTATATATTAGGTAGAGCTGCTTTAAATCCATGTCTTGGTAGCATGGCCTAATATAGTCTCTGTTCTGTAGGGTATAGTGGCACAGACTCCATCACCCAAGCTTGGTAGTCGAGGTGTGTCTTTCATGTGGACTAACTATACCCTCCTCTTATAAGTCAGCCTTAGTTGCTGTTGGCAGGTCGATAGGAGGAATACCCAGGCTTATCAGTTGAAAGGATCGGTTGTGACCCCTGACTACCAACCTCTGCCTTCCATGGAGGATCGGCTGTGGAAGGGGCAGGGTGGTGGTGCTCCATTGTGGTCTGTAGCTATCCAATGGGGGTGCTTGCCCTAGAGTTTCCCAGGTGGTGCAGAACAAGGTCAGCCCCCACATGTGTCCTGCCTCAGGCCACCGTCCCTGAGATATAAAGCAATCTTAAAGAGCTGCTACTTGTGCTAGGCCTGGAGATTCCTAGGTGAAGCCAAGTTCTGAATCTAGGTTGGCTGGTGCTACTGCCGAGCCTGGGAACCACTGAGGCAGCTGCTGCTTGTTTAGGAGGAAGTTTTGCAGCCTGAGCCAAGGCAAGCCATTCATATCGAAAAGCAGCTTGGGTGGGCTGTAACTTGAATAGGGCAGTTTCTGGGGGTCTCCAAGGTGGGTCAAATAGTGTTAGCCTGGTTGATGGAATCTCAGATATGGCATTAGCTTACTGGGCCTGTGGCTCCATGGGGGGCAGGGGGGGGGAGGGTGTAGAAAAGAGACAATACCCTCTGCTTGCCTTGTTGCCAGACCCTTTAGTTTCTCCCAAGTGCCTTTCAAGCTGCTATCCCAGTGCTAGAGCCCAGAGAGAGGGAGTGTGAGCAGGTGAGTCCATGTTTGGGTGAGAGGAAGTGCTTAGGGCTCCAGCAGTTTCTTCCACCACTCAATCCCTGTTGGTATTTGCAGCCAGAAGTTGTGGGGGCTTATCTTCCCAGCACTGGAACCCTGGGCTCAGGGGCCTGGTGTAGGGCTGGGATTTCTCACTCCCAAGATACCCTTCCAAATTTTTATCCACCACATGTGAGTGTGGGACCAGCCCATTCCACATCTGTGCCCTTCCTGCCAGTCTGGATGGATGTGGTTTCTTTAATTCTTTACTTGTCAAACTTCCATTCAACTTGATTTCTGATCATTCTGAGTGATGGTAGTTCTATATTTTAGTTATGATTTTGATGTGGTTGTGTGAAAAGGCAAGCCATGTCTCAGGGCACATTATTCTTCAGATAGTCAGTCTTAATGTAATAATTATCATTGCTAGGAATAACTTTTATATATTTATTTATAATACAAAGAGCTTTACACATAAGATATATAATCCCAATTTTGAGAAAAACTAAGGTTCAAACAGGTAAAGTGCCTGCTGGATATCATTGCCCAGAAGTGGCAGTGCCAGGGTGTGACTTCAGGTCCCTCTGACCCAACACCTAAAGTGCCCCTTGCTTTCCTTGCCCTGCCTCTGACATTGCCCTAAAAAATAGATGACTGCCATTTTCATAAGCATTGACTAAATAGGTCTCTAGACCATAGGTTAAAGAATTTAGGATAATGTCTCATGTGTTTTTCTATTCATTTGTTCAAGACACATTTAGTAAAATTCTGTTAGGCACCTTGATGAAGAACATAAGAACCTTTCCACCAAGAAGCTAAAATCTTTTAATTAAATCCCATAATGAAAGGATCTGACAAGTGACATGGGAGCACAGAGAAGGACTGACTTGTGGATCTATTGGAAATTTATAAAAAATGTTCTACCATGATCCAGAATAGAAGGAGTGACATATGGTCTTAGCCATAAAGTATACAAAGGACTTCAAAGGGTAAAGGAAAAAGAGGGGCAAGATTCTATTAGGGCCATAAATTATGGGAAGAAAGGGAGTACATTATTTGGGGCTGGACCCAGTAATCCAACAAGGCAAGTAAGATAAAGGGAGGGGAAAGTGGGAGATGAATTTGGAGAGTCGAGAATCAGCCTCATTCCTGAAAGGATTAAATACTGTAATAAGAAACTTGGCCTGCAAACCCAAAGGTCACTGGTTTGATTCCCCAGCCAGGGCATATGACCAGGTTGCAAGCCAGGTCTTCAGCCAGGTCCATAGCTGGAGGCAAGTGAAAGGCAACCATACATTGATGTCTCTCTCCCTCTCTGCCTCTCTCCTTTTCCCTCTCTCTAAAGATAATAAATAAAATCTTTAAAAAAAAAAAAAAAGATAATTGTACTGTGTTCTTTCTCTGTCCTTTATTTTGGAAATAAATATATGTTGTTTCATATTTTAAACACTTTCCTTTAAAATGTAGATTTTGATTATCTTCAGTCTTCATTTAATCAGAAAAAGCATAGTCAATCAAACAGAATGATTACATTTTTTAAAAGATCTTATTTATTATTTCCAGAGAGAAGGGCAGGGAGGGAGGAAGAAAAGGAGAGAAGCTTCAATGTATGGTTGCCTTTCACCTGCCTTCAGCTACAGACCTGTCTTGCAACCTGGTTATGTGCCCTGACTAGGAATCAAACCAGTGACTTTGGGTTTGCAGGCCAGCGCCTATCCACTGAGCCATCAACCAGGGCTAAATCTGAACTATTATATAGAGCATATATAAAGTCTGGAAACATTTGAATATATGCAATGGTATGCCCGTATATGAAGGTTTATTGGTATGACAAACATTGTTAAATAACATCATATTAATGTGTTTTCCAGGCCTTATGACCATTCAGTATTTTATAGATGTACTCCACAGGTTTCTATGGTTTGACAGCAAAATACAGATATCACTGCTTGAACAATGCACTCATTCACAGTGGGAAAAATGCGGGCTCTAGTCTGAAATTTGAATTAGAAACCAAACAATCTTTTAATTTCATATAAGCTCATAAACTAAGGCTCAAAGAAACTATGCCATATCTGAATATCAAGCTTGCTAAGAGTTGGGAACCAAGTTAAAATTCAGGATCTCTTACCAAAGTTTTCAATTTAGTCTGTTATTTACCATAATGCACCTCTTGTCTAGTGACACTGATACAAATTTAACTCTTTTATAATACCCTATTTTTTAAACTTTTTCATGTGTTTACCATTATAAAGGGTCCCCCAGCCATTTTTCCCATGGATATACTCAGAGTTAAATCCAAGTCTGATTTGCCAGCTAAGCTTCATTCCATGCTCTTATCAGAGTATACATGAACCAAAGTGGGGCTGCCACAAGTATAATGATCAATCCATTTCAATTCATAGATAAAGTAAACCACTCATTAGCTAGGTATAAACTGTATGAAACCAGGCATTATTTATTATTTTCAATGAAATTGTGCATCATACGCCAACCACCTAACACAACGTAAGCACATAGTATGAACACTCAATAATGTCTACTGAAAGATCTAACTGAAAAGTATAATTTTCACTTGGATAAGTCTATTGTAATACTCTTTAGAAGTATGAACAATATAGGTCTTTCAAAGGGATGAAGGAAACACATCAAGAAAGAGACAGAGTATGTATGCTTTCATTTATTTTCTGATTTTAGGAACAGATTAATAATCTAAAGCTAATAAATGCTCTGTCATCATGATGTTTATGATTGTGAAATATTTGGAATTTGCAAAATAAGAATGTGTGTTTTTCCACCTGAGTTCTTTTTATTTTTGCTGCCCTTCTCTGAAATTTTTATATCACCTGGTTCTCTTTTCCAAGGATATATGTATGCTTTATATTTGCCTTTAGAATAGAACTGCAGAGGGAAATTCAAAGTTTTTAATTTCTATTTTGAAGTGCATTTTTATCCAATTTTATAGCACTACCAGGGGGAAATAGCAATATAAATAATTGCACATTTGTGCTACTTTATAAGACTTTCAATGCCCCCTTCTGAACAATCTAGGAAATAGTTTGTAAAAGCATATTATGACTTTTTATTCTGTTATTAAGAAATGTGTTTCTTTCCTGCCATCTTTTATTTAATAATCACTTTCCCTTAATCATATGCATTGCATTACATCTGATATATCACCCAGTATTTTAATTATGACCCACAACTTTAAAAATAATTTTAAAAATTTACAATATTTATCCTCTAAATGTGAATTGTCATGTCTACGTTTCCGTATGCTTACTAATCAGCACATGTATAGTTCTCCATTGTACCCTGTTCAACAAGCTAATATGCCTAAAGCACTTAGAACAATGCTAAACCAAGAGCAATAACACCACTCAGCTCATTCTCTGGTAGTAGATTATATTCCACTCTCCTATCTCCCTTGTAACATAACTATCATCTTTTATATCCCTTAGATCACTGCTTCATTTTCCTTAATTTGCATGTAAGACAGGTACTTGGGGATCCCGTTACAATGTGATTCTGATCTGAGAAACACTCATTCCCCAGTTCTAAAAAGCTCCCAAGTGCTACTAATCTGCTGGCCCAAAAGAACACTGGAGGAGCAAGCCCTTGTTTCATAATGTTTAACAGAAGTACAGGGTGTGTGCAGTAAAGTGGCAAAATTTTATAAAATAAACAACATATCACAAAAGTGTTATATTTTGAAATAAATTGATTCTTATATGTAAATACATAAATATAGTCATTTTTTAATTGTTCAAAAAAAGTCTCAATTTGCTACAATAATAGACTTGATTCAACTTCAGAATCTTGAGCATACTTTCATTAACTTTTCCTTATCCATGGACATCATAATGTTTTCAGTCTTAGTTTTAACAGCCTCTTTATTAGAATGAGGTTTTTCATTAACTTCTTTCTCACAAATGATTCATACATGATAGTCTAAAGGATTTGCATCTGGTGAACCAGGCAGCCAGATTTCCTTTGACCAGAATTCAGGAACATTGACACTGAAATTCTTGCATCTTTCTGGTGTTATATGCTGGTGTACCATCTTGTTGGAAGAGAAAATGATGTCCATTTGCAACTTGTTTCATCCATGGTACTACTCTCAAAACATCAAGGTAAACATCAGCAGTCACCATCAAGCCTTGTGGAAATAAAATACAGGGTCATGATATCTCCTTTATTGCTGACAATACCTAACACCATCACTGCAGAAGGAAATTTTGTTTTCATGACAATTGGGACTTTATTAAGATTCTCACAAAGCCACCTGTTGTGTCTTCTGTTGACTATTTGGTCCTGCTGAGAATTCTTTGCATTAGAGAAGAAAACAGGGGGTATTTTTCTTTGGGATTTTTCCATTTTGTTAGCAGTTTCCTTGCTTTTTCAAAGCACCTTTTCATTGTCTGCTATGTCATAAACTGTACTCTTCTAAGAACATAAGATCTGTATCTGATATCTCCAGCAATAATCTTGACATCTGCAGTTCTCTTGCTATGGAGCACATTGACTTTCCTGGATCTTCATTGATGATCTCCTGAATTCTGCGTACAATATCTGGACTTGTACAATCCTTGCGTACCTTATGTGTTTTCCCTGTTGGTGTTGTGACATCAGGCTCAGTATCCTACACCTTCCTCATGTTGTCAACTGTACATAAAGGGACGTTCTTAAAGTCTGCAATTTCCTTAGCAGTTGGCCCTGCACACAATCCCGAAATGATGGTTGCTCTAGTATAGTATTCCTTGGATATGATGGTTGCTCTCAGAATTTGATACTTTATATCTGAAACAATGATGTTAAATCATAACCTTAGAAACATAGCTTTTCAAAATTAATAAGAAGCATGTGAAATACTGGAATGCAACGTTATTGCCAGGTTATCACACCAACCCTATATTCTTTGCCACTCACAGTCCAGACACCTGGCCCAGAAGCACAGCCACCTGCCAAGTGACAGTGCATCAGGCCGCATAAGTGAGCCTGTTGCACTGACCAACTAAGCCCAACCTCAGTCCCCAACCCACAGAATTGTGAGCCAGAAACCTGGCTACTGTTTTGAGCCACTGAATTTTTGGTGTGCAATGAAACTGATACAGAAAGGGTTGTTTCTTCTTTGTTGTCATTTTTTGTTGTTGTTTGCTTTAATATGGAAGATATTGCAGTATATTGTAAATGGGAATAATGCAAAGCAAAAGAACAACATTATAATGAGAGATGAGGAAAATAAAATGTTACAAGTCATATTGCAGGTGAGGAAGTGAGGGTGGAGTTCAGTGCACCGGTGTGAGTATTGGCCTTGTAGAGGAACAAGGACAAGCCACCCATGTGAAAAGGTGCTGCAGGGGGCCAAGCACACAGTAAGAGCGCAGTATGATTAAGATGGTATTACTATCCTTGAGGACATTAACTTCACGTGGAGCATTTGAAATAAGTTTTCCTAAAACCATTTCTAAAGGCTGCCACAAATCTTTGCTTTGATTGGAATTCTGTTTTTCTTGATCTCCACACATCCAATCTCATTCTTCTTCAAATACAAATGTCATTTATCCACCAAGTCCTCCCTCACTTTCCCGCCTGGAATTAATCTTACATACCTCTGAGGCCCTTAACAAGTGATTTCATATTCAACTCACAATTTTCTAACTTGCTTTGTAAGTATTTGGGTTCACAGCATCTCTTCCTTAATGAATTACGCATTGCAGAGTATAGAGTTTATATCTAATTCATGTCAGAATTACTATAAGACCTTCCTGAACACAGTATATAATGTACACATCTGAGTGAATGAAAAGGTTAATGTAATTAAGTGTTATATTTAATGAGACTTACAGAGCCAATAGGGATAAACTTAAAGGCTGACATAGTTGAACAAATTATTTTAGGTGATTACTGATAGTCTACCTTTGGACACTTGAAAAATATGCCTGTTGGTTTATATACATGAATGGACAGATTAGATGGTGTGGAATAGTTTCTCAGTAATTTCCTGCAAATTACAACTGCATCTTAATTTCTAAAGTGGAGAATATTAAGCTCAGCAACATTTCTTTTGCACTTTTTTTTTTTTTTTTTTTTTGGTCCTTTTAAAGTAAGATTGTTGATTCTCTGATTCCTAACAGTTCATTGCAATTGTTTGAACGTTGCAGCAGCTGAATGTAGAAAGGTAGCTTTGTGGACTTCAGCCAATTGCAACACACAAAGGGATACACAAAAAATACATAAAATAACCAAGCAAAATAGTGAGTATGGTGCCTCCCATATACAAATTTTTTCTCACTTTTGCAATAAAAATGTATTCTAAGCATTACATTAATGAAGTAAATTCCAAATCATTCTCAAGGCCACCAATATCTGCTTAATCATGAAAATTCCTCAAAGAAAAGAACTTACTGTTAAAGAAGAATGACACAAATTCAGGTCCTTAGGGAAAAGAAAACTCTGTCCCTCTCTGTTAGCTGTTGAATTGACTAACTGGGATACCACTTGAGGGACTGTAGCAGTGGCACCTGTAAGCTCCAGAGAACACCATTCTACGCACCTGTGCTGCACAGACTCCTCTTCCAAAAGAGCTATCATATACACATGAAACAATAACGAGTTCTCCCAGATAGGTGTATCTGTATATACCCCAAAGCTTAAAAATCAGCTCCCATAGATTATTTTTTGGTGTATTTTTCCTACTATCTAAAAATAGGTACTAGCATTCCAAGATGCCAAAGCATACCACATGATAAAAAGGAGGAAACGTATCTGTACTTCAAGCAAGAGAAAACCAAAACTAGCAGTCAACTGTGAGGCCAAGGAAACATTAGACATTCAGTGGGATCAAAACAGGTTATCTGTAGACTGGGGACAAGAGTCTGAGCAGGGGAAGGGCATGAGAGAGAAGAAAGGACATGAGACATGAGACATGAGACATGAGACATGGAGCTGCCCAGAGATGTGAACTTCTTTTATCTCTTAAAATTGTAATAAATTGTCTTTTTTTAATGTTTTGTGTTTATTTTTATTATTTTATTTTTAAAAGATTTTATTTATTATTTCCAGAGAGAGAGGAAGAGAGAGAGGCAGAGAGGAAGAGAAACATCAATATGTGGTTGCCTTTCACCTGCCTCCAGCTACGGACCAGGCTGGAGATCTGGCTTGCAACCTGTGTAGTGAATTCTTAAACACCAATTGAGGGTGAGATCAACATTTCAGCATCTCTGAGAACCCCAGATATATGGCATCTATATCCACCTGTGGAATCTTTTCCAAGATTTCTCCACCAAGCACTCATGAGAAACAGGAGAGACGGGACAAATGGCTATTGTGCCTCCTTGAATAACACAAGTGTGCAAGGCTTGCCAAAGATTGGGAGTGGAGCAAGTATATTGTCAGAAGCAGATCTGCTCTCCAGGAACTCAGTGAACATAAGGAAATGATTGGCTGCCACTACAGACAGGCACAAAAGCTCCGGTGCCCTGAACTCCTTGTAAATAGGAAGCAAAAGCCACCTGCCACTGGGGAATAGGAAAGAAAACATGGGAAAGAATGGGAGAAGTCCCAGCACTGACCTTTCTTTACCATGATGCAACGGTCACTTCCTCTGGGGTAGGACAGCATTGATTAGCTTCCCAGCATTGATCAGCTACAGCTGGGGAAGTAGCAAAAATCCTCTTTGTTCAAGAATTCTGCCCTTTGCAAGGCAGTATTCAGCTGCCAAACAGGAAGGAGAGGACCTTACTCACACCCAAGGTATCCCACTAGTAAATGACAGAGTGCAGTTGACACCAGTAGGAAGAAGAAGGACATCTGCTTGAAATCTGCAAGTGCCAGGAGAAGCAGGCAGGGCTGCTAGGAAAAAGCTACGTATTTCCTAGCAGATTGTGAGCCTCAGATTAAATGATTAAGTATGGAGTAGGAAGAATGAGAAACCACTCCAGTTTCCCACAGAAGCCTTGTACCAAGTGACAAGGAACATTGCTGTGCACTAGAGAAGGGGCAAGAGCATAGAGAAAGCAACCTTCTGTGATGCAGGGATGCCGGGCCTACTGCCGTGGGTGAGGCAAAAACAATGGAGAATATCCTCCTCGGGGAAGGACTCCAAGCTTCACACAAGCCCCAGGGAATGTAGCACAAGGCCAGAGTATGTCCAGTTGCAAAATGGTGAACTTCAACTCTTACCATGAGAAAAATTTAACTCAAAATGGATCAAATACCTAAATGTAAGAGCTGAAACTATAAAACTTCTAGGAAACAATATCCCCCCTAACCTGGCATTAATTTTGAAATTCAGTAAGAAGGCAAATAACCCAAAGAAGATACAAGAATAGCAAGTAAGCACATATAAGATGTCCATCATCTCTAATCACTAGGAAAATGCCATTTTAAAATCTATTATGAGATACTACTATTTAAATACTAGAATTACTAATATAAAGACTGATCATGCTGAATTTTGTTAAGGATGTAGTAAAACAAACTTTCATTCATTGCTGGGGGAATGCAAAATGATACAATCACATGTATCAAAAAGAGTCTGACCATTTTTAATCTGAAGACAAACATACATTTAGTGTATAAATCAGATATATAGCCACAAGAATTGAAAATGTGTCATACAACAAGTGACACATTTGTAAACTGTTGCAGCAGCTTCAGTCATAACTGCCCTGTCAACAACCCAAATGCCCTTCATCTGATGAGTTTAAAAAGCTGTGATTTACCCATTAATGGAATACTATTCAGTAATAAAAAGGAACAAACTACTAATATATGCAATAAAATGGGTGATTTTTTAAAGTAGTACATTGAATTTGTTAGACACAAAGGACATATATTATATACTTCTACTATATGACATTCTATGAACATCTAAACTATGGAAACAAAACAAATCAGTGGTTTCCAGTGGCTGGAGATGAAGAAAGGATACTGACTAAAAAGAGACATAAGGAAGTCTTGTGGAGTGATGAAAATCCCATCTCTTGATCGGAGTGAACATTATACAACTGTATATACATTTGTCAAGCTTTCTTTTTTTTTTTTAGGATTTTATTTTTACTATTTCCAGAGAAAAGGGAAGGGAGGGAAAAAGAAAAGGAGAGAAACATCAGTGTATGGTTGCTTTTCACCTGCTTCCAGCCACAGACCTGGCTGGAGACCTGGCTTACAACCTGGTTATGTGCCCTGGCTGGGAATCCAACCAGCAACCTTTGGGTTTGCATTCTGGTGCCTAGTCACTGAGCCACCAGCCAGGGCCCGTAGGTGGTCTTTTTGTATGTAAATTTCATCTCAATAACATGGGAGAAAAAATTAAAACCTGCAGTATTTAACCCTGTTTAATCAGGGTTATGAAATACTGCAATATTCTAGCCAACAGTGCTGCATTTGTAAATGGGTAGAGGTTACCGACTCTTGAGTTGTATCTGAAATTTCTTGGCCACAACTTATCATTGGAGATGGACCAGGTGCATCCTGATTTTTAACTCAGGAAAGCAGGTGTGACATTTCTAGCATGACTTTTCCCCAAAAGGATTAGTGAAGGAAATTGTTGCTACAGGAAATGCAATCGCTTAGAAAAAACTAAGAATAAAGGTTAGCAGAGAAACATTGTAAGGTTGGTGGAGGGGGTTCTCAGAGAGAAATAATAAATAAAGTTTAGATAGAAGTAAACTTCCTTAGCTTTGTTCTTTCGTATCACCCTGATTCATAATAGATTCAACCAAGCCTAATTTGGTAGTGTGTGTGTTTTGTTCAAGGTTTTAGCAAAACAAAATTTTAAGTCTGTGCTTTCAATTCCTGCAAAATCCCTGAAAATGGAAAGAGTAGTTGATCCAAAAGAATAGGTCTTTGATTTTTTTCATTTACAATAAAAGGTATAAAGTAGGCACATAAGCTCTCACCCTTTGCCAGCTGCAGCATGGGGCAGGGTTCAAGGTAGAAAGTGGGAGGAGGAGCTATTCTTGTTATGGCTGTCTAAGGAGAGAGATGGTTTCTTAATTACAAAAGCACATACAGGTTAGTTTCCAGGTCCCAATTAGAGTTGGTTCAGGCAGAACACAAGTATCTGGAGTCTTGGTGAGACTGAATGTGACTGCCAAGAAGGCTGAGGTGGCAGAATTTATCATGTGTGTCCTTTGTTGTGAACTCCTTTCTTGTAGAACCCGATAAATTATGTATATCACTTGCTATGAAATGCTGATTTGAGCTTAGAGCTGCTTTACTACATCCCAGAGTTAATATCCAGTTCTCCTTTAACATACCTCCCAGCTTTTCAAATCTTTCATAATTATTTTTTTCACTTGAAAATATCTTATTATATGTATTTCTTGTTGACTTTAATATAAATTAAAACTCAAAGCAAAGAGGCTCCTTCCAGCTCTAAGAACCATGAACATCAAAAATAACACTATTTGTTCTGGCTGGTGGCACAGTGGATAAGGCACCAGCCTGTGAACCCAAAGGTCAGTGGTTTGATTCCCCAGTCAAAGCACATAACCAGGTTGCAAGCCAGGTCCCCAGCCAGGTCCATAGCTGGAGACAAGTGAAAGGAAACCATACATTGATGTCTCTCTCCCTTTATACCACTCTCCCTTCCCCTCTGGAAATAATAAGTAAAATCTTTTTAAAAAAAAGAAAAGAAAAGAACACTATTAAAATAAATGTATTCATTAAGCAAGTATGTAAACTAGCCAAAGTAAGAGCAAATGTTTTCTGAACTAAAAAAAAATGAACTTTTAAAATACTTCTAAAATTCTGAAGATAGTACATGAAATTAAGTTTTATATCATCTTAACAAAATGATCACCTGAGAGAGATTTATGTCATTGATGTTCTAGTTAGGTCACACAAGCTTTTTTTTTTTTTGCTTGTCAAAACCAGTAAGTGTAAATTTGATTATATTTTGTAATGCAATGTCTATTTAATCATAAGTTGTCTATTTGTATTTCTTTTACCTGTTTTTGGCAGTCCTTAATTTTAGCATAGAATGAGTTATAATCAGAAAAGGAACTTACCATAATAAAATTTATGTCTAGAAGTCATAACTAATAAGCATATACTGAATGGATTTATCAAGGAATTGTTCTATATAGCTAAATGTAAAGTTAAGAATCTGGCACAATAAATATGTTGGCTGGAATAACAAAGGTAGTTTAATGCCTATAATAGTATAAGGTCAACTTCCCATAAATCTTCTGTGTAGTTTCATAGAATATTACCAGCACTATTCCTTCCTAATAACCCTGGGTCTCTCCATTGATTAAAAATAAGGTACAGGTCCTGGCTGGTGGCTCAGTTGATAGGCACTGGCTCAAAACCCAAAGGTCACTGGTTCGGTTCCCAGCCAGGGCACGTAACCAAGTTGCAAGCCAGGTCTAAAGCTGGAGGCAGGCTTTAGGCAACCATATATTAATGTTCCTCTCCCTTTCTTCCTCCCTCCCTCACTCTCTAAAAAATAATAAATAAAATATTTAAAAATAAAAAAATAATAAAATAAAATAAAATAAGGTACAACTCCTAACATGAAATACAAACGTATAAAAATGTATGTAATTGTAATTATAAAAGCACTTGTTTAGTGATTCACTATGTGCTAGTTTCTTGAGGCAGCCAGAGTCTATTCTCAACCACCATAATATACTACTTTTAAAAAATGATTTTATTTATTTAATTTTAGAGAGAAAGAAAGAGAGAGAGAAACATCCATGTGAGAAATATTGATGGCCTGCCTCTCACATGCCCCTTACCGGGGACTGAACCTGCAACCCAGGCATGTGACAGAAAATGATATGCACATGAATACATAACATGTATTGATAGGAGAAAATGATTTCTGTAGACGGTCTAATTCCTTGATAGATTCCTATCAAGGAATCTCATGTGCTGGTTCTTGGAAGACCTCTGTGCTAGGTCCCCAGTTTTTCTCTGCCCAGAGTTGCCCAAGACCCTCAGAGGGGCTTGCGTGCTCCAAGTCTAGATAGTCTCCTGCAGTGTTTCCCTGTTGCCTACAACTTCCCTGGGTATTTTTCATTTTCTATTCCTTAGGAGATACATTCCAAACACTGTGGCTTAATGAAATATTCTTAACAAACAGAGTAGCTGGAAGAAAGAAGAAAGTGGTCTCTCCCATCTCTTTCGGAAAAGCTGCAATGAATTCTCTCAGTGACCTTTCTCCCATATTTTCACGTCTTTTCACTGACCCCAGGCAATAAGAAAAAATAACATCTCACTAAGCCCTCTGCCCATAAGAAAGAGAAAGTCCTAAACTGGACTAACACTCTCAGTATCAGTCTAATTAATCTTACCCATTTTTACTGGATTTCATGTTACAGCTCAAGACCAAATCTGACTAATGATAAAAATTGTTAGCATGGTAAAGCCTGGCCCTTGTAAAATCCAGGCTGCAATAGCAACACTGATTTATTTAGGTAATTGAGCTACTTAAGGTTAAAAAAACACAATTTATAAACATATGGGTCCTCTTCTTATTAATCATCTTAAATTGTTTTAGTCTTTGGGCAAAAAAATACACATGTAATAATCTACAGAAATTCAAAATAACTTTTGGTACATTGTAATGTTCCAGCACTACATTTTTATAGTATTATTTAGCTAATGGATTCTGATAAATACTCTGTCAGTGTTCTGGATAAATAGTTGGGATGACACATGCCTAAGTCTCCATTCCCCTATCAATCTTAAATTTTCTGGCCATGTGTCAATAAATTCTGTAGCTGATACAAACAGAAGAAAGAGTTGGGAAAATGTAATAGCACAAGCAATTCCTCCCTGTTTCCATTTAACCCTGAGCTTGTTGTAACCAGTTATGGATTATGAGCATGCCCCCGTGACTAACGTCAACTAATCTAGGTCTCCGAATCAGAATTGGTGGTTCCTATGGTAAAATACAAAAGCAAGAAGTAACAGATACAGCATAATTGTTCTGGCCTCTTCTATGTATGTATGCATTCAATTCCACCCCCTTTCTCAGGGTCAGTATTCAAGGGAATATTTAGGATTAGAAACTCTTGGAAGAAACCTTGACTCCAACTCCAAGATGACTTGACTTTTCTTTCTCTTTTTATAAGAGCATTTAAGTCCTTGAATTCTTTGATAGCCTTCCCCCTAGATAATTGAGAAAATTTGTTGATGAAACAGAATCCTTACATTTGAAAATTTTGTGTAATAAATATAGAACAGAACAACCTTTTTAAAAGAAACCTGTTTTTTAAATAATGTTTTAAATTTTCTTCATGACAAACACTCTTTGATTTTTCAGGTGGGAGAAATAGTCATTAAGAGATTCGGTTAAACCACATTGCTGTAGTTCTCCATGCTGACTCGTTCCCTCAGTCAAGTAATGACTACAATTACACGAGAACCCAAATTTTCTGCCTCCAGCTGGGCGTTTGTCCTAAAGCTGTTGCTAAACAACCAAATTGCCTCTAGTGACTATGATCCTGTGCAGGAAATGATTTTCAACAGCCTAAAGCATAACAGAATGTTTTGTGTGACAAGTTGAAGAAATGTTTCTTATCAAATGGCACAGGAGTCACATTTTACCTTTGCTCCCAAGCTGATGTGTCTGGTTTAAATATTTATCTTAAAGAAAGAAAGAAAGAAAAAAAAACAAAACAAAACAAACAAACAAAAACTTTCATCATATTACTTTCAGTGTCAAACTAATGCCTAAATAGGGTTGCTTTTTAAAGTCTGGATACCATCATTTTGACACCATCCAATTGTGCCTTAGACATCTACCAGCTTCCCTTGGATTATTAACAACTTTTGAAAAAATGCTGAGTCACCCCTGTTCAAAAACAAGCACTGAACAATTGCAATAACAGGTAACTAATTAATAATGACTTTTTCACTTCTCAAAGATACTGACTTGATACTTGACAATATTCAGATACTTCGGAGTAGAGTTTGGATGAATCATTTAATATGGCTCTGCCCTGAAATTACATGAACACCTTTAGCCAGAAGGCTTAGAGCATTTCCGAGTGTAAGCCTGTCTAGGCTAGAATAAAGAGGGTTACAAACAATTGAGAAGCAACAGAGGCCCATGGGCATGTATGATGTTCTCTTCATTATACGTTACAGGTGATTTACCTCAGGGACTTTTTGACAGCAGGAAGTAGAGAAGGTGCCAGGCAAGTGTCATTTGAAAGAACTCAGCTGAGTTTCTTATGCTCCAGTTATGATTGGTGTCTAAACTAATCTTCTCAATTTATCATGCATTTATTCAAATGCATACTTAAAAAATATCTACAAAGGGAGAAATCTGGTATCCTGGTAGTTTGAGTAGTCAAAAATTCCCATAGTGGGTTGGCATGTCAATCCATGAGAGTTAATATCATACTTCTATGAGTTTATTTTTTTAGAGGAAAGGAAGGTAAGAGAGAGAAAATAATGAAAGAAAAAAGACATAACTATGATTGGAAAAGGGTCTAGGTAACAAACCCAACAAGGTCAGGAGGCCACATAGCAGTGACCTAAAGTAACCACCCAGGACAGTCTAATCAGAAATTCCTAACCGGTCAGGCCATGGTAGGTCGTCACGTCCCTCGCCTACAGCATCCCTCAGCAAAGGTCAGTTTTTACCTCATGTAAGCCCCACTTGCTATTCCTAAGCTTCTAAGATAACATACTTTTGAAATGTCAGAGTCATTTCTTTCCTGGACCTTCTGAAGTCATAACCCTCTGGCACCAGAGCGCAAGAACATTCCTGAGACCATGAGACTCCTCACTGTTATCTTGTTGCCTACATACCACCTCTACGCGCTGTAAATGTTAAGTGTTAACTATGTCATACCCACCCAAGGTAAAGGAAGCCTGTGTTTTTCCATTTTGCTTTTTATTCAATCCTAGAGATTTTCCCATTCTTCTTTCTCTTACCCCCCTACTCTACCACCAATGGATTTCATGTTCCCAAACCATGGAGATTTCACTTCTGGGCATGTCCTCAACATTTCGACTCAAGTAAACTCATAAAATTTTTCTATAGGCTGGAAGTTCTTTCACTGACACAATAATACAAAAACTAAAAAGAGATGAATGTAGGTAAATAAATAAGAACAGGGATGTAAAAACAAGTCTCTTTCTGGTGAGCACTGAGCAGAAAGACCATATTGATTCTGGCAAGACAATGGTGGGAAGTTATATTAGGTAGATGTGAGTCAACTTTTAGTGTATCTGACTTACATCTGGGGATTTAAACCTCAGGCAAAGTATTAGTTTTCTACTGGTGTGGTAGTAAATGAGCACAAATTCAGTGTCTAAAACAACAGCCATTCGTTATTGCATATTTTTGTAGGTCAGAAGTCCACATAGAGCGTGGTTCTACTCTGTCCCCAGGCTTATAGTCTCATAGGCTGAAATCAAGGTGTTGGAGGCTGTGTTCTTTATTTATTTATGTTTTTCTCTTTTTGGAGACTCGAGATAAATCTATTTATAAGCTCATTCAGGTCATTGACTGAATTCGTTCCTTGAAGTTGTAGAACTGAGGTCCCCATTTCTTGCTGGCTGTCAGGCAGGAACCTGTATTTGCTCCTGGAGTGCGCCATGCCTTCCATGTGGCTCATCCAGCAATGCCAAGAGGCCTCCTCACACTTCAGACCTTGGACTCCCCCTTCTACCACATTCCTCTACTTTTAAAAACTTATGTGGTTAGATTGGGTGGGCCCAGATAACCCAGGATACTCTCCCTATTTTAAGGGCCAGAGCCTTAATTCCATAAGTAAGTTCCCTTTGCCATGTACTGTCTCATATTTCAGAGATCTGGCTGTGGCCATCTTTGGAATGCCATTATTCCACCAGAAGCACCTTTTCAGATTCCCATGTCAGCTTCCTTATTTTTCTGTCATTCAGGTTGCCCTTTCATGTTAAGACTAAATTGGAACATCGCACAAAGGCCACTGACATCAGGTTTCCTGAGTGGCTGTTGAGGGCCCATCTGATATAATCCGAAACATGAGGAAGTATGTTTCCCGTAGGGTGAGTAGCTCTAGGGAAATCTTCAGTGTAGGTGGACCTCCCCACTAAGGTCTCTAGTTAGCCCACTGAAAAGTGGCAACAGTATAATGTCACACCACATTGCTTCCCATCTTTATTAGCTTCATGTCCTTCCTGCCCCTCCCCCATTTTTATACCCTCCCCACTGGGCTCGCATCTCCTAAATAAAATATTGGCCCTTTAATCCTTGCCACAGGCCCTACTTCCCAGAAGAGGCTAAGAATATCCCTTTTACAACTGTCCCCTTCACACTGGAGTCAGTGCCAAGTGGAAATTTTCAGCAGAGAAGTGAGATAGGTAAGGACTAGAAGAAAGTGGCTAGATAAAAAAGGATGAGAACTGTGGTGTTCTGACATTGTCCAATTTAGTATGGTCTGGATTTGTCTTGTGCTTTGAAGGTAAGGCAGACTGA
This sequence comes from Noctilio leporinus, assembly GCA_004026585.1. Lineage (NCBI taxonomy): Eukaryota > Metazoa > Chordata > Mammalia > Chiroptera > Noctilionidae > Noctilio > Noctilio leporinus. Next base: position 235,873 of record PVIW01002153.1, read on the forward strand.
CCCTAACATCTGTATCAAATGCATTCCCAGTGATTTTGTGTTATTCCACCCATGCTGCTTCATAATAGTGCTAAAAGCTCATTTGAGTCTGCATCTCACAATGAATGTGCAGAATAAATGAGTAGGTAACAGGGTGTATGAAATCAATTTAAAACTTGCATTGTTTTCTTCTATTGGAAAGATGATTTTGATTTTCACTGTGTACACAGCATTGACTGCATACACACAAAAAAGGTAACTCCTTACCCCATTTAAACTCTACAACACAAGAAGTTTTGGCTGAGTTAGAAAATGTTAAAATGATACATGACATTCTCATTCTCTCTTTCTCTCTCCTTCTTTCCTCTCCCTCTCGCACTGCTCACACACACACATACACACACACACACACACACACACACACACACATGCACACATGTGCTACCCCCACACTGCCCCCATATGATTTCAGATATGGAATGAAAGCTTAAGAGACAGTAAGGAAAGGCAGTAGAGCAGATTATTAGTGAAATCTTCATTAAAGAAAATAGACCAAGACACTCACTAGCAGCCTTTCCTTTACATCTTTTTTTCTTTTTTTTTGCAAAAAAGCTGTTGATTTTTCAGGCTACAGAATCACCAACCTATAACAGCATATAAAGACTTTTAAGAGACTCTAAAAGAGTAACATGAATTAAAAGTACCATGAAGATCTTTTTTAAAAATTATATTTATTATTTTAAGAGAGAGGGGAAGGGAAGGAGGAAGAAAGGGAGAGAAACATCAATGTATGGTTGCCTTTCACCAGCCACTAGCTGGGGACCTGGCTTACACTTGGTTATGTGCCCTTACTGGGAATCAAGCCAACAACCCTTGGGTTTGCAGGCCAGTGCTCAATTCATGGAGCCACACCAGCCAGGGCTTAGATTTTTTTTTTTGTATCCAAAATATTTCCTAATATTTATTTTACTCATTTTAAAAGCTGTTTGCCCAACTTCCAATGTACTAGAAACTTCTCTGCTTAAGCCTCTTAATTGTGTTTGCCTTTTTTTTTTTTTTTTTTTTTTTAATTTTTGCTTCATAAGGAAGTTTAGGGATAAATTCAGCCTATTTTTTTAACATTTATTTTTTTATTTAAAGAGTTTTTGTTCTTTTTAAAGAGAAGGGCAGGGAGGGAGGAAGAAAGGGAGAGAAACATCAATGTATGGTTGCCTTTCACCTGTCTTCAGTTAAGGATGTGGCTAGAGACCTGGCTTGCAACCTGGTTATGTGCCCTGGCTGGGGAATCAGACCAGTGACCTTTGGATTCCCAGACTGGCACCAATCCACTGAGCCACACCAGCCAGGTCCCTTAACA
>PVIW01002154.1:0-53349 GCA_004026585.1 Noctilio leporinus
GAGGGAGGGAGGGAGGGAGGGAGGGAGGGAAGAAAGAAAGAAAGAAAGAAAGAAAGAAAGAAAGAAAGAAAGAAAAAAAAAGTGGGAGAAAGTCACAAGACAAAGAGAAATCGATATTAATAAAGAAAGATTTTAGGTGTCTGTTCCCCCTTTATGATTTCTGATTGGTCCAGGTGGAGCCAGATCCTGTGAGCTTTACTAGGGAGGAAAGGAAAAGAAAAAATTTAAAAAAAAAAAAAGGAGGAAGGAAGAAAAGAATAAAGGGTTTAGAAAGGCTGGGGAAGGGAGGAATACTTAGATTGAGGACTGGGAATGCGTTATAGCCACAGAGTCAGTAGACTTTAATTCGAGAGTAGGGGAGGGTCTTGGGTATTTAGGTGGATTGAGGTATGGGGGGGATTAAGAATATGTGAGAAGTAACTTTTGCAAAGGATATTTGGGGATTAATAGTTTGTATTGCTCTCAGTGTAACTCAGGTGCTTGAGATTGGCAGCAATCCCTTTCCTGAGGCTGCCTCTTTTTCTTGGTCAGGACTTTACAGTCTATAGTCTATATTCTAGCCGGTCTTGGCGTGTGGCAGGGCCTCTGATTGTCAGTCAGGGTGATTGAGTGTCTGCCCCCAGGTAGGCTGGGCCTTCCACAGCCTGGCTGGGTTTTAGGGCTGCCGGTATTCTGGAGCCCACAGGGAGCCCCCTCCCACTCCTGGCGGAGGTTCCTGCCCAGGATGAGCACCCAGCACCCCTGCAGGCCAGTCCGCAACTTCGCTGGTCCCTGTGACGACTGGCCCCGCCCCCGCAGTTCCGGGAGGAGGCCGGGCCTGTCAGTCAACACTGTCCGGGGTCCGCCTACATTGTCCCGCCCTTCCGGAGTGGGCACCACGCCTCCAAGCCAACCAGCTCTCTGCAGAGCTCTTTACATGGCCTCTGTGATGAGCCCCTCCCAGGCGTGGGCAGTGAGGCCTTTGTCTCCAGCAATGGCAGGTTAGTTGCCCCCACTACTAGTTCCAGGCTCGCAGGCTCGCCAGTTTTGAGTTTACGTGGAGCCAGGGGGCCTGTGTGGCTGTGCAGGGCTGGGCCTCCCCCCTCGCAGGGGCTTCTAGCTGCTGTTTCCCCGGTGGCCTAGCAGCTCTGTTTTCAGCCCTCTCGCCGCCCTGCTGGTGCACTTCCAGCTCCCCCGCTCCGGCTTCCCGCAGGACTCCTCCTCCGCCTCTAGCCCCGCGCGGAGCCTCCTCTCCTTGTTGCCGGGGTGAGTCTCTCACACAGTCCCTCCCCTGCAAGAGTTCAATTCCGCGTTCCCTACAGCGCCCACACTTCACTGTTCAGACTTCTAGTCGCCAGGGAGCCCGGAGCTGCCTCAGTCAAATGTGCCCCTCTGGGCAGAGCCGCCCCTGCCCGCAGCTGACCTCGGCCCGCCAGCCGGTTGGTCAAGAACACCTCACCTACTGTCCTGCTGGCCTCCTCTGCCTCTGGGCCATGCTCCCCTGTGTCCAGATGCTGCCCGTTCCAATTCCTAGGGTCCTGAAGACGTCTCACACTCCCTATCCTGTCCTCTAGCTGCTTTGGTACTTGAGAATACCATCGGCACTGCTCTCTACTCTGTCGCCATCTTCTCTCTCCTATCATTTATCTTGAAACAGTCTTAATATATAGTTATTTAAAAATAATAGGAAATAGCAGAGGCATTTACTTCACTCATTTCCTGTTAAGGGAAAAAAGGAAGCATTTTTAGATGGGCAGTATGTGCAGGCCCTTCAAAGAAGACTCAGAGTTCAGCTTAAACATTCAAAAACAGAAAAATATATATGCAAACTAAACCTCGTACAATTAACCATTCCTTAGAGACCTACAACAGAGTTGAGATTCTTAAGATTTTTAACGTTGTTTGATTCATTTGATTGATATCAAGTGGTGGTCAGTCTATCTGCATTAGTCTATGTGATTTTGACCAAGTACATCTTTTATCTTGTTGCTTGTACAGCGTATTACTTTCAATTTCTTTTTCTTTTTTAAGATTTTTATTTACTATTTTTAGAGAGAGGGGAAGGGAGAGAGGCAGAGAGGGAGAGAGACATCCATGTATGGTTGCCTTTCACCTGCCTCCAGCTATGGGCCTGGCTGGAGACCTGGCTTGTAACCTGGTTATGTGCCGTGACTGGGAATTGAACCAGCAACCTTTGGGTTTGCAGGCTGGTGCCTTATAGCCATAGTGCCACCAGCCAGGACACTTTTAATTTTTAAGAGTAAGTAAATATCTCTGAAAATAGCCATTATCACAGTGACTAGGTATTTGAGCTGTGGATCTTTGGCCTTATAGAAAATTTAAATTCTATCTTTAAATAACATAAGTTGTTTCTGTTCATTTTTCCCCCATCTAAAATAAAATTACCAAATTTATCAGATAGTTACTGTACTGTTAGTAGATTAGATAATGCTATGTGATCAACTACCTCAGATTGTTTTTATTAAAAACATATTTTTATTAATTACAGGTATTTTCTTTAGACATGGCCAATACTTACAGAATGTGAATTTCAGAAAAGAAAATAAAGGTATCAATGAAACAGAATAAACAGCTTTGGGCAATTTACATAGTCATTGAGACCCTACACTAAATATCTCATTAATCCTCTTAATCTATTTTGGTTATTATTAAATAAAAATATTCATATCAGAGTATCATTACCTTTATTCATATAAAAATATACAAAGCACAATTAGTCTGAGTATTTTGAAAGGAGATAAAGTTTTGTACCTGTATGATTTTTGCCTTAATTTTCTGTACCCACTTCAATGCAATAGAGAGTGAGCTGAATGAGCTGACAAAAATGAATCTGATTATTAGTGATGAGCATATTTTAAAGTGTACATTTTAAGCTTGCATGTCTAAAGCTCTGGCTGGTGTGGCTCAGTGGATTGAGCACCAGCCTGTGAACCAAAGGGCCACCGGTTCGATTCCCAGCCAGGGCACACAACCAGGTTGCAAACCAGGTTGCAAACCAGGTCTCCAGCCAGGTCCTCAGCTGGAGGCACGTAAAAGGCAATCACATACTGATGTTTCTCTCTTCTTCCTCTTTCCCTTCCCCTCCCTTCAAAAAAAAGAAATAAAATCTAAAAATAAATAAACTTTCATGTCTATGCCTTGCAAACAATTACATTAATTCCATAGTATGTTAGTGTAGTGTAATCCTTCGAGTTAGGGAACAACTTTGCCTGATTAGATAAGTAATTTAAGCATTGGCATTGTGTTATTGTAGCAAGATAGTTTTTCATAGCATGCTCAAGTAAAGAATTTAGATTTTATTAGTAAAAGCAACAACAACAACATTATCTGAAATTTTGGAGTTGGAGACTTTGACGTGATCAATACGATATTGGTATTGTAGAGGAATAAGGTTGAAAGTGGGTGGGAGATGGCAGAGCTGGGAAACTATAATATCTCAGGTATGAAGCAATTGAGGGACCTAAACCCTGGAATTAACATAGAAATAACAAAGGAAGTAATTATAGACAAGAAATTATAACTAGGATTTGATCATGAAAAGCACAAGAGATTCAAATTGCATTCTAGACAGGCCCATTTCCAACTGGTACACCCTCAGAACATTTGGAAACAGACTTATCGAGAGGTTATAATTATCATAGGGATTTTTGTACACATATGTACCAGCTGTTGTTCTGATCAGAAGCAGACGGCACATTCTAATGTATTTACCGAAACAGAATTTAGTGGAGGGACAGTTAACAGCAGTGTGGCCTGACTTAAGGGAATGAGCAGAGATGATAAATCTTTCATGAAGGAGAAACCCTGGGAAGCTTGCAGAACCAGGGGCAGAAACAGTGTTATCAGAGACCGGTGAGGGCTGGAGCTACAGAAGGCAGGCTGCCCTCAGGGGTGGTCCTCTGTTGGCCTCAGGGGCATCCAGGTAGGAGCCAAAGGGCTGGAGAGCCGAGTGGTTCACCTGTGTGCTTCCAGCATCACTCAGGCTGCCTGGAGGTCAGCAACTTCACCTGGAGGGAGGAAGAAACAGACAGATCTCAAACATACAAGTGGAGACCAGAAAGTGGATGATCTCACTTCTGAAAAGTTAGGGGGAACAACCTGATCTTTAAAAATCCACAGGAGAGAATATCCAGGGAAGTGGACAACGTTGAAGAGGACGAGGTCAGATAAAATGAGCAAAATAGAAATGTCTGTGAATAAGAGAGATTCAAGGAAAAGAGGACTCACGGGAACATTGAAGAAAATCAAATAACCAAGCAGAAGTTGATTAGGTTACCAGAAATGCTTTCTGATGGTTATTTTGAAGTAGAAGACAGCAATAAGGCCAATTGCTGAAGCCGTTAGCACAGAAAAAGGCAGAAATGCAGAATGCAACCCGTTGATTTGAGAAATTTTGCAGTGAACGGGCATAGAAACTCAAACTAGTCAAAATGGAGGAATATACTATAAGCTTTTTTTCCATGAAAGGTGAAATTCAGATATATTAGAAAAAAATTGTCTTCTTTAGATGAGGTATCCTGATTTTGGCTCTTTCTCTGTATCACAAATACATATTACTGGGCAATATAAAAAAGCAAGTATAAGTATAAAAAATTGAGAAAGAAGAAAGTCACTATTAATGTTCAAATCAAAGAGTACATTTGGTGCCACACTTATTAACATCTCATGATGTCAAGCTATCTAAATGAAGACTCACATTTTGAAAAAATACAATTTAAAGATGGTCATTTACTTTGCTATTGCTAATCCTTACCCTAAGTAAAACTTGATTGTGTTTTGATGATCTTCTATTTACAAAAGCATTTGATTCCACATTTGGAAAAAGCTCTATTCTGGGTACTTTCCAGGTCCATCTACAGTCACTGCCACTGAAATGTAGCCAATACTTGAACGAAGTTGTATTTATGGAGGGGAACCTGAGGATCCGTGCTGCCCACCCATTTCTCTGGATGCTCTGAATTATTTCTAGGCTCTGCAGTCGGCAGAGAACAGAGCACCTGCGCTGAGAAGTTTGTTACCCTTGTGACTGTTGTGACGTTGTGTTTACTGAGATGTGGCCTCTTTCCATAGGGCTGCATGGAAGGAACCCCAGTGAGATTTGTTTCTGCCTTCTTATACACGTTGCTGAGCACTTTGTTCATTGTAGAGCATGGGTCCTTTTACGTAAGGACTCACTGGAGACGATTCTTTCTGGGCTCTGCACCAGGCAGCTTACGCTTCTTCAAGCAACTGCCTCGATTTTATTTTTATGGAGATGGTGACTCTCACGACTAAGTGCGTCTCCATCTGTGTGTTGTGCTAGGAACCTTAGAGCCAGAGTTGTTACACAGCCTGACAAGAAATAGATCTTGTGGCTTTCTATCAAAGTGGGGTATGGATAAATATTTTTAATCAAATACTACAGAGAGGATTTAATTTTTAAACAGTGAAAGATTTGTTCCCATTGTTCCCCAGCCATGGTCCCATTCTTCTCATATGTTACATAGCAATTTGTTCGTACCAACTTTGAAATGACCTATTGAGTACTGGCTTCCTGACAGATCAATTCGTAGTTAACTACTTACTTTCCCTTCCTTATCTGGCCTGATTTTAGGAATTATAGCCATATTTTTCATGATCTCTGTTAATTTTGTTGCTTCTAGTAATAGTTTTGTTTGCTGTTCTATCAAGCCATGGTAATTCTTTCAACTTTTGACTTGAAGGACACAGATGCTATTCACCAGGTGCACTTCCTTATAGATCTTTCCAACATCCCCAGCTCCAAAGTTCTGTCTGTGATATCATTTCACGTTAGCAAGCTTGGAGCATCGCCTTTGGTTTCCTTATTTTGACTGTAAGTTCATTTCAAACATTGGAAAAAGGAAAGGACAGTTGATATTTATATATCTAATTATTTTCATCTCGCCTTTCAGCGTGGCATGTAGGATAGAGAAAAAAATAGAAACTTTGGAGAAAAGTATCATGTATGTAGATGCAAAAGAAGATGAATGAATTTAAGTTGTACGGGAAATACAGCAGAGGTGACATTAATCAACAGGAGGGAGGGAGGGAAGGATGGAAGGAGGGGTCCGACAGCCCTGTACCTAAGACCAAATTAAGGAGGAGTAATTGTGAGAGGCTTCAAAAAAGACTGAACCCACCTTCTGAGTAGCAGGAGAGGCGATGGGCAACGAAGGGTAAGCCTATGGAATCCATCATGTGAGCCCCATGAGAAAGACAGGAAAGGAAAGGAACTAGACCGGAAAAAAAAAGCTTTCGCCTTATTGTTTTCCTAAGTGAAATGACTTTCTTACATCATGCTTTTTAATTAATTAATGGTTCTTCTAGTTAAAGTTCTTCTAAAATCTGTGTATAACTTTGGCAGAGTGTAAAGGACCAGAAGATATATTTCATTGAGTCGGGAGCAGAACTGTCAGGACAAAATGCTGTTGCTCATGTATGGATGGAATATTTTGACATTTGTCATGATTTTGCAATCCGCAAACGTTATGTGTCTTTTTTTTTCTTTTTGTCCTCACCCAAGGACATACTTATTAATTTAAAGAGAGAGGAAGGGAGAGAGAGAGAAGAGGGAGCTAAACACCTTGACTGAGGGTTGAACGTGCAACCCAGGCATGTGCCCTGACTGGGACTCGAACCGGCGACCCTATGGCTCGCAGGCCAGCGTTCAAACCACTGAGCCACACCAGGCAGATGTAGAGTATGTTTTTAGCACAGTTCAAGTGAGTTATCTTGCTCCTTGCATTTCTCCTCTGGCTTTGACCTGAGGTTTCCATGACCACTTTCTTTCTTCCCCATGCTTTCTCTCTGTGATTCATACACATTTTAGATACTCGTAATAATATCCCCATATGGTTGGGAAAACTTGATTTGCCTAGTATCTTCTTGCCTAGCCTGCTATATTGCTTTCCTGTAGGATGATATTTTCAAGCATGTGATTTATTAACTCTACATGGTTACTAAAGTGGTTTTTGGTGCATCAAAAAGAAAAAAAACAGAGCTATCCAACATAAACAGGTGGGGGTTTGGGAATGGGATTTTTATTCACTCATTTAATCAGGCAGTAAATAGATTCTTAATTGGACACCAACCACCAGACCTAGGGTGTCAGATATAATGGTGGGCCAGAGGTTTGATCACAAACTCTGAAGCTGAGGTACACACTTCTGAAATGGCCCTTCCGTGGGTAATAAAAACATCATGGGGTAATTGCCATTGAGTAAAGGGAATGAAAGTACAGGATGTTCACAGAACAGTGAGGGTCAGAGGCTCCCCTGGGCTGCAACCTGCTGCCATGTATGTGCACAGCCGTGTGAAGATGCTGCCCGGAGAGCCCGGTGGAGAGGCCCTGGGGACTCCCACCCAAGGTGCAAAGTGAAAAACCTGCCTCTACCTCTTGATATAAATGGTTAGCTTGGGGAAAATAAAATTCCAACTGCAACCAGAAATAAAACTGCACTTTAAGGAACATGATTACAGAGATCACAGGTTTATGACATCAACTTCAGGAGTCATCAATATGTGTTTCTATGGTAGCAGAGACAGTTTTGTGTTTTAAGGAAATAAGGTCTCTCACTTGAGGAAGAACTCGTGTGTGGATGTTTTTCTCACCTAATTCCCAGGCGCAAGGAATCTCCTCTGGGGCCCAGCAGTGGAGAACCTCAGACAGGATTTCCATTCTGAAGCCAGACCCTCGCACAAGATGGTCCCAGGCCTCTGCTGCCTGGGCCGTAGGGTTTTATTTGAGGCACCTTGAAATGTGAGACTTTCCTGAGGGCTACATTTTTGTATGTATTTGCTCTCTTCATAAAATACTTCCTAGGTTCCGCTTTCGGCTCCGAGGTAGTGAATCTGAGGGACAGCGGCAGTTCACACAGGCATGCCACAGCACACTCTTGAGTCCTGACATGTTTTCCTTCCGGCTGGTGCGTTACAGGCTTCTAGAGATGACAGGGTGCTCTTCCAAAGTTTATTGGTTTTTAAATGCCAAGTGGCTGCACAGTGTTCTGGTGATTTCTGACGTTGGCAGCCTGTCTGAGTCGAGGGGAGGGTTCATTCATTTGAAAAACCCTCTTAGATCAGGGCTGACCAGCTGGAGCCCAGAGCCACCCTGGTCCCCGACGGTTCCTTTCAAGTCTGTGCACCAAGATAGTGTTTACAGTTTTATTCTTTTCTTTATTGGGGTGATACTGGTTCATAAAATTATATAGGTTTCAGGTGCAGAATTCTATAAGACGTTATCTGTACATCGTCTTGTGTATTTACCACCCCAAGTCAAGCCTCCGTCCATCACCATTTACCCCCTTTAACCTCTTCTGCCTCCCCCTCCCCTCCCCTCCGGTCGTCACCACACTCTTGTCCGTCTGTGAGGTTTGTGTTTAAAAAATAACAGTGAAAGGCCCTGGCTGGTGTGGCACAGTGGATAAGGTGCTGGCCTGTGAACCTAAAGGTCGCTGGTTCGATTCCCAGCCAGGGCACATAACCAGGTTGCAAGTCAGGTCTCCAGCCAGGTCCATAGCTGGAGGCAGGTGAAAGGCAACCATACATTGATGTCTCTCTCCCTCTCTGCCTCTCTCCCTTCCCCTCTCTCTAATAAATAAAATCTTAAAAAAAAAATAATACCAGTGACGAAGAAAGCAGATACGGGGCTGAGTGGTATATGGCCTGAAAATCCTGAATTATTTACTGTTTGGTACATTACGGATAAAGTTGTCCCCTCTCTCTGAACTATTATGTGAGGTAGAAGAAATATTTAAAGCACGTGGTGGAAATTTTTCAGTTATTAAAATTTTAATGATGTTTAGATGATTTCAAAGTTAGCTTCTGAACAACTCATAGTATGTTATTTTTGAAAAGCTCCAACTCTTTGCTGTATATTTAACAATTTATAAGACCGGAAAGTCATACATAGGTTTAACATTGTATTATGTTGTTCTTAGCTTTACTAAGCATAAAGCTTTGCAAGTTATATACATGCTATGTTAGTAAAACAAAACTATACTTTTAAGTGTATATACAAATCATAGCCAGAAAAGGAAATCTAAAAGCGACGTGTAATTCACAAGCTTCCATAAATTGATTTTTCAGTCTTACAGTGAGAAATGTTCTGTTTTCACATGGACACAAATCATATATTATTGTGTGACATTTGTCTAAATGAAGGTTGAATTTTAGAGGATAAATTCAAGTCAAGAAAAATTCAAATTCATTTTAATCTTTTAATTTTGATGTAGACTTCTAAATCTTAAAGGTTTTGTAAAAATAGCTTTATGTCTTTCCTTGTTTTTCTACCCCCTTTTATGTCTGTGAAAAGCTGCAGGTGAATGTGAAAGTCAAATTAGGAAAAAATAAAAGGGTCCTTTTCAAACTTTGCAATCCCTGCGACATGGAAGTCATTACTCCTGAACTGCTATACACATGCAGACCAGCCTTTCTTTCCTTTTAGTAAAAGTGGTTTCAAACTTCTAATTACTTGTGAAACTTTGGAGGAACTTTTGCTGATGACCATGTTTTGGGAAAATGGGTGAAAAAGGAAAACAGTAATTTTGTCAACATTCATGAAAGTAAAAATATGCTATGTATATAATATGTATATTATATATATATAATAATTTATATATGCTATCTAGTCAATGGGCTGGAAATCAGATGTTCAGATTTGAAAGGTATGGTAAAAACTATCAAACTTTCTACTCGACTTTCAGAGATGCAATATGAAACATCAAAAATAAATGTGCCTAAATAGGAAAACCTTTATTCCCAGTTGAAAATTTGATTCTCAGAGTGTAGGATAGGATTGGGTGAGGTATTCTGCCCTGGTTTGCCCTTAGTAGCCTGAGTTTCCTGTTTGAAAAAAATAGCATCCCTACCAAATTCAGAATCTCCTGTCATGTACAAACAATGCAGTGGGCACTAGAGCCCTTTAAATAATGAAGTGATGCATAAATATTAGATGTTGTTTTTATTAAATCAACGGCTACACTTTCTCTATGGCCCTTAACACCCCCCTCCCAACGACTATACAGAAGGAGACATTTCACATATATTTATGCCTTTACATTCAAGACAATGATCGGTAATCCCTATGCCATTCTTTGCAAGCATTTTAAACTCCCATTAGGACAATATCTTAAATCTCAATATGCTTGGGAATGAAACGAAGTACAAAACAAACACAGTCTAATGAGTCTGTGAATCCTGAAGTGTCATGCGCTTGTTCATAAATAATAAATGTGCCCCCTGGAAAGCTGAACTTGGACACAGCACTGCTCTCCTTAACGTCTCAGATTCTCAAATTCTCTCATCTCATTCTTTCATCTGATGGTGAAATCTCAAACGCATTGTATCTAAATCTTCACTAATTTTCTTTCTCTTCAAACATCTCTGTGTTAGTTCATTTTAGTTAGTGTTTTCAGTTGCTGGAATAAAAAGAAAAGTGAGGAAACAGGCCCCATCATGAAAAAGCCTGGAGCACACTCTGGATTTAGCTGCTAAAATGAAGTCTCACATCTGTGTAGACTTTGTCTTTCCCTGACACCCACCCCATAATAGCAACACCAATGGGCGGCTGTCCTGTTGCCCCCCTTCTGCGGTTGCTTCTGTGTCACAGTTCCTCTTTTTCCACTGAAGGACTGTCCTGGGAACGTGGTCACTGGGTTGTGCATTTTATATCAGGCTGCAGTCTGCTATTCTCCTCGGAATTTCACTTTCACTGGGGAGGCAGATTCCAGGCCTCAGCTGTAAAAATGGTGAGATGTGAAACTTTCCTCCTTAAACTTCTCCAGGGGATTTCTTCCAGAACTTTTAACTGAAATCCGAAACATTTTTCCGGTTTCAGGCCACTCTTGCTCTGACCTCACCTCTGCAGCCCCTCCTGCAACTCCCCCTTCTGCATGTGCCCCCCAAACACTAACTTCCCTACTGTGACCCCAACATGCCATGTGTGCTCGGGTCGTCTGCACATATGTGGTCTAATATATACAATATATATCAACAGAGGACAAGGTCCGTCCCGAAAGTATCGAGCCAATGTCAATACAATTAAAACAACTTGTGTGGCCAATATTTTTCGGGCAGGCCTCATATTGTTAATAGATAATATATGTATTAATAATAGATAATATTATTATAATATATCTGTTAATAATATATTATATATTATAATATATTAATTATATATTATAATATATAATGTATATTATAATATAGTATATAATATATAAAATAATATATAATATATTAATAATATAATATTATCTATTAACAATATCAGGTCTGTAACATACAATACAATGTATAATGTTATATGTACTATGTAATAGTGTCAGTAATATAGACCCATTATATATTATTTATCTGCCCTACTATGTACTCTAGTAACTGCCAATGAAAACTGAAACTCCGTGCTGCTCAATGCTGTACCCCAGGGATTGGAGCAACTTGTGGTACAGAGAACACTGCCAGGTATTCAGAGTGAATGAATAAGCAAGCGAGTACATCAGCTAGTAGATGACTAAATAAATGGCTGGTTCTACAGCAGAGGCGCTAAAATGAGTCTCATTGAGTTAGGCCCTGCCCCACCCCAGCCCACAGTGTTACCTAGTGGCATCGGCCTCTCCGGAATCAGGAGGGTTTTGAGTGGTGAAGGGGTGACCTACTAGGGAAAACCCTGGGCTGTTGCCCAAAGAAAGAAGAGTTTGCCCAGTGACCCTCCCTGCCCCGCTCCCCAGTGCTTTGGAATAGGGTTACGTCTTTCCCCTACTCCCTTCTCTTAAAATGTTATCAGCCCTGGCTGGTAGCACAGTGGTTAAGGCGCCGGCCTGCCAACCCAAAGGTCGCAGGTTCAATTCCCCAGCCAGGGCACATAACCAGGTTGCAAACCTGGTATCCAGTCAGGTCTGTGGCTGGAGGCAGGTGAAACGCAACCATACATTGATGTTTCTCTCCCTCTCTGCCTCTCTCCCTTCCCCTCTTTCTAAAAATAATGAAATAAAATCTTTAAAAAAAAAATGTTATCAGTTCTTCCTTTGAAATATCATATCCGCCTTTTCAAAAAAATTTTCCCATACAATCCGCATTGATATGGACTCTAGATTCCTTGTCACTGGTCATCTTGCATGTGATGTGAGTTCTAGGACCCAGGATCTTCCCACTTGGCATTTATTTATTATTCTGCCATGTCTTTAAAAAATAGGAAGAAAAAATGCACAACATAGTCAGTTGTTCTTTTTATCCAAATGGTGTTGAAAAAGTTGTCAAATCTCTAACAGTGGCATGGGAAGGTAATGTGGAGGGTTTTTGAAAACAAGAAGTATGGCCGGATTTTAGGGAAAATGACTTATTGCATGACTCACATTTAAGAACTCATCATTTGTTTTTTGTATGCTGCAGGGGTGCTTCATCCTTAAAACATTTGAGTATTTTACACACAGGAAAGGACGCAGGGAACTTTGGGTCAGTTTCCGCATAGAACTGGACTTGTTCTCCAATAAAGAAAACAGAAGCTTCTTTTCAAATTGTTTTTGGTGTGGACACTAAGTCCTGCCACGGGATGAGACAAACTAAGTTTCGTTTAGCAGATAGAGAACATGGTTGTTTCTAAGGTATTACCCGCCCCCTAATGTGTGAATCCCATCTTTCCCCAGGCGTTTCCCGGGAACGTGAACTCCGATGGTGTCGTGAGACACGACCTACAGCACATGGTCGTGGCCCGCCACGTCCGCATCGTGCCCCTGGACTGGCACGGAGAAGGCCGCATTGGACTCCGGACCGAAGTCTATGGCTGTTCTTACTGTGAGTGTCATGCCGCTGAAATGGGTGGTGGGTTTCCAAATAAACGGCTGTTTGTTTTCAGCCATTTAACGTTGCCTCCTTCCCTGCCCTCTCTTTTTAATATATACATAGAATACAGGTTTTTTCCTTCTGCTACGAATGTACGTTTACATTTATTTACAAACACCCATAGAAGACAGAATACCTTAAGCATATCTTCAGGATTGGGAAGTGATTTTGTTCAACAGACTAGAATGACAAACCTTATTCATTAAAGTGTGATGGATTTGGATACATTTCCTAAGAGCTTTTTTTCCAGTTTGCCTCAGTTAGCGCGTGACTGTGTAATCTAATTATTTATTTTATACGCTTTCATCCTCATGCAAGGACGTGCTTGTTGATTTTATAAGAGCGAAGGGAGGGGAAGAGAGGGATGGAAACATCCAGGTGAGAGAAGCATCAATTGATTTGCCCTGATCAGGAACCATACCTGCAGTCTAGGCAGGTGCCCTGCCCGAAGATCGAGCCTGCTTACCTTTCGATGTTTTTAATGCAGCACTTGTTCCCCTCTTTCTCCCGTTGCCTCTTCCTCCTTCGTCTGCCTGTCCTTCCCTGTCCTCCCCCTGACCCACCGTCTTGCCTGTGGCTTCACCTTCTGCAGACCTTTATCTGGAATTTCTTCCAGGCCAAGGTTGATAGTGGATGCTGGAGGTGACTGAGCTTGGCTAACTGGCTTCTGGAAGTGCTGAGTTCCTCCGCCAACACACTATAACTCTAAAGGTTGTTGGAAGTTGTGCGAGGCCACTAGGCAGTATAAATTCAGTCTGCAAAATGTGGGCCTGGCAAACGCTGGCTTTGGAATATGAACTCTCTCTTAAAATATGTTGTCCTCCTCCCAAGAAATTGTGTTTCCGTAGTTCCAATTGGCTGGGGGAGGAGGGCCCTAGATTGGGATAGGGCTCTGAATGAGGTATCAGCTATAAGCAAAAACCGCCTACTACATTCTCCCTTCACCCTTCCTATAGACCTGTAAAAATGAGAGCTCACTTTATCTGGTAAGTGGCAAATGCACTATTGGGCAAGCTTTTTAATGTTAACCAAACATTTGGTAGTTCATAAAAAAAATCTATAAAGCTTTCGTCTGTGTATGCTCAAATTTAGTTGCAGAAATGAGTGAAGATAGTAGCTATAATGATGATTGATCATATTTTTTAAAAGATTTTATTTATTAGTTCCAGAGAGGGGTAGGGAGAGAGGCAGAGAGGGAGAGAGACATCAATCTGTGGTTGCCTTTCACCTGCCTCCAGCTACAGACCTGGCTGACTGGAGACCTGGCATGCAACCTGATTATGTGCCCTGGCTGGGGAATTGAACCAGTGACCTTTGGGGTTGCAGGCTCACACCTTATCCACTGTACCACCAGCCAGGCTGATTACTCATATTTCATTTATTCATGGGCACCATTGTTTGTGAGCTGGTTACTACAAAGGGGCCACACAGATCGTTTTGTATAATTGTACAGAAGTTTATTTTGTTTGGTCATCATTTTATTATAGTAGATATAATGAGAAAAAGACTTAGTTCTTCAGGAGAATTAGATCTTTAGGGAGAAGTTTTAACTCTTTAGGAGAAGCCTGAAGTGAACCCTCACCCGAATTTGGATCCTTTCAACTGAGGGGTCTGACCTTCCTAGACACAGATCCTGTGTTCGCATGGGTTCCTGCTGCTGCCATCATGGTGGGAAGGCAAACAAAAAATCTGAGTTTTTTTTAATCACATGACATATTTTATAAGGAGCATATTCACTTTCAATACATGAATAATATGTAATATCCTCATGGAAACTATGATGGATGCAATTTCTCTTATGTGTCATGAAACAGGTTGATTTTGACCCAGTGACACATACCACGGTGAAAAAGAAAAACAAGGCATGACAGACAGAAACAGTTCATCTAGTAGTGTTTATTAAGATAAAAATGGTGGGGGTTAGAATGAGCCCGAGATCACACAGCCTGAGGGATGAAGCTGCAAGGGAATCCAGGCAGCCTGGCATAATGCCAGAGCTCACCATTTCCTGCTCCTTCACACCAGCCACTGGGACTCCCCTGTGACCAGCACCAGGTCAATAAAAGAATCATGTTACACCCCAATAGCACTCCTTGGACCCCCTCATTATATTTGTGAGAACTATTCATGCTGTGAAGGTATTTATTTCCATTAGGATGATTGCTCTATTGTATGAATATTCTATAATTTTTTTCATTCTATGCTTCTGAACATTTGAGTGTTTCTAGTTTTAATTATTTCCACTGAATTATTATAAACATGTCTCATAAATATAGGCTTAGGAAGGGGTGATATCTAGTCTATGTATATATTCCACATTTGTTAAATGACAGAAATGTCCCTGAAGGGGTTGTAGCAACTTCAGCTCTCATGAGTGATATCTAAGGATTTTAGTTGCTCCACAAATTCTGGCATTTAGTATTATTTTAGCCATTCCGGTAGATGTTTATCATATTTCATTTTGGTGTTAATGAACATATTCTTAACTTTTAAAGAGGTTATGCTTTTCTGAAGTGTTTGGGAATCTTGCCCAAATTTCTATTGGGTTATCTTTTATTTATCTACTTTTCTAATGGCTTTGGTTAGATTTTACAGCCAACCTCCTTTTTTCATTCTGATTAAGATCTCTAGACACCTATCTTATTTTTGAGATGCCTTTAAAAAGATAATTGTTTTAAAACCAACACAATAACAAGGTCCTTTGGAACTCGTAGTAAAGGGGAGGAAGCAGCTTGTCAAGAGGAAACAGCCCTGGGACTCAGGTGTGGCTTAAAATATAACGTGCTCTGTGATTGTTGCAAGTGGGTTTGGCTGACTGTGACATAGTGCTATCATGGCTCTTCCATCAATCCTAGGCTTTGACAATCACAACATGAGAAGGAAAAATACCTGAAACTAAATAGGAAGCTAGATACTCTAGTGTGTAAGCCTTTCCCAGGCTGGGTTTGGGTGAGGGAAGGATGGGAGGTTGGCAGGGAGGTCATACACTTTGGGAAATTGTATTAACATTGATACCTATAGATGTCAGTGGAGTAAATGATAAATCAGCAACATAGATTCAAATCAAGTAAAGTGAAAATGGAAAAATAGCATTGGAGCAGGTTGGAATAAATTGGATGTCAGGTTCTAATTGCTGTTACTTTATACGGCAGGTGTTTGCAAATGTGATTAAGTTAATGGTCCTGGCATGGGGGGATCCCCCAATATTATCCAGAGAGGCTTTCAGTGCAATCCAGTCACATGTATCCTTCCAAGGGGTTGGCGAGGTTCATAGGCAGAAAAGATGGAGGCGAGGTGGCTACAGAGACATGCAGACCACATGGGCAGAGATTGGAGACATTTCGCTCCACACTCAGGAATGTAGGCAATCGTCAGAAGCTGGGAGAGGAGAGGAGTTAATTCTTCAATTCCTCAATTCCTCAGGACAGAGGACGGTCCTGCCCCCATGTTGATTTCAGCCCAGTGAAATGGATTTGGGACTTCCACCTCCAAAACTGGGAGGGACCAGATCTCTGTTGTTGTGAGCCACCATGTGTTTGATAATGTGTCAACAGCAGCAAGAGGAAACATTACAAATGTCAATGTCATTTTTTAAAACGGCACAAAAATAGCTCTAGAGCACTGCTCTCCAATAGAACTTGTGTTCAAAGACGTAAGTGTTAAAGACGAAAATGTTGCAGACCTGCTGTGATCATTGGGCATGTGTGGCTACTGGAAACACAGGCAAGACACAGAGGGACTAAACTTTTCATGTTAATTCATTTGAAAATTTTTGAACATGTGACTGCTGACTGCCATATGGGACAATGCTGTTTAGAAGAACCAAAGCATCTGCTTCTTATTTTCCTTGTAATCTAAACAAATTATAACATTTATTTTTTGAATGACAGTCTCTAGATTTTTTTCCCCTTGGTTTTCAAAACAACAGTTTAATCATTCTGGAGAGTGACTTTACTGTCAAAAATTTGATGATGGGTCATTTCCTTAACCAGATCCTTAACTAGGTCACTTTCTTCACCAGTGTCCAGATTATTTTTGATTTCTCTGTTTTGAAAAATGTAAATTATGTCTATCTCTTTCCCAAGCAAAACATGCATATTTATATTAAGGAAAAAGATGTTTAACATACATACTATGTTTGCCTTTCACCTGCCTCCAGCTACGGATCTGGCTGGAGACCTGGCTTGCAACCTGGTTATGTGCCCTGGCTGGAAATTGAACCAGTGACCTTTGGGGTTTGCAGGCCCGCACCTTATCCACTGTGACACCAGCCAGGGCTCAAAAAAAAAAACTCATTAATTTAATCAATACACTGCATTAGCCTTTTGTTAAGTAAATGTTTGGCTATTGCAGCCATAAATGATTTAAAATTTATTAGACTGAGACCATTCCCTTCTCAGGGACTTCTGCAGGTTTGTTTCCTGACTTGTACTTGATGGTAATACGGATTCCAAATTCAAGAAATTTAAGTTCATTTCAGATTATGCTGCTCCTTGCTGCTGTTAACACATTATGTCCATACGTATTATGGACAACTTGCCCAAAGTTACAATGATTTAGATTCACCAGTGCTGAAATTCAGACTGGTGTGGGTGAGGTGCTCACTCAGAAGGTGGTCATTTTTTGCTGGAACATAGCAACCTGCTGCCTCCAGGGTTTTGTTCAATTTTTCAGTGAGGAAAGGCATCCTGAGCTGCGTGTGGGGAAACACAGGCCAGATAGACACACTCTCCTGCTCCACCCACAGGACCGCTTTTCAGGTCCCTCCAGGGGAAATGGTGGCTCTGACCACTAAGGGAGGAAGAAGCGCATTCTCTCATCTTTCTCAACATCCCTTGGAGCAGGTGTCTGAGATCTGCCTGAAACCTGCAGCTCAAGGGATGGGGTTGGCCTCCTTTGATTTTGGTTTGCCAGGATTGGGAAGGAGGACCCTGGCTGCAGTTGGCAGGCATTCTCTGTAGTCACCTGCTGTGTGTCATCTTTCCTCCGTGATCCCGTCCTGTCATGACTGCTCTGTCGCCTGAGAAATTCGGTTCTCCTCAAGTAAGAAGTTCCCTCTATTCCAGGAGGAAGAGTTTAGTTCTGGGCCACTGCTTTGAAGCCTTCAGGACTTCTGCAGGTTTGTTTCCTGACTTGCCTTGAGGGTAATATGGATTCCAGATTCAAGGAATTTAAGCTCATTTCAGATTATGCTGCTCCCTCTGCATTTGGTTTTCCCTCAAGTTAAGTTGAAGCGAGGGCAGGCTGTTATTTTTAAAACGTAGAGGTATTCCCCATGCCTTTGGACTCAGTAAGCCACTTCCCAAAGCACAGATGCTAATCTTCTTACTCTCTACCAAGGGTGCCACGTGGGGGAGAAGGGAGCGGTCTCAGTCTAATAATTTTTAAATCATTTATGACTGCAATATCCAAACATTTATTTAACAAAAGCCTCATGTGGTGTATTGATTAAAGTAATGAGTTTTGTTTTTTTGTTTTTTTTGAGCCCCAGCTGGTGGCACTGTGGATAAGGTGCGGGCCTGCGAACCCCAAGGGTCGCTGGCTGGTTCGATTCCCAGCCAGGGCACATAACCAGGTTGCAAGCCAGGTCTCCAGCCAGATCTGTAGCTGGAGGCAGGTAAAAGGCAACCGTACATTGATGTTTCTCTCCCTCTCTGCCTCTCTCCCTACCCCCTCTCTAAAAATAATACAATCTTTTAAAAATAAATAAATAAAATAAAAATGAATTTAAACATCTTTAAAAAATAACATTTAAAAAAATACATGAATGAGGTTTTTTTGGATGATAAATACTATATTGACTTTAACCGGAGTCTTCATAAGAGGAAGGTCAGTACGTTGGGAAACCAGGCTACTCACAACTGAAGTAATTTACATATAAGCCCTCAATTTGGGTAAATAAGTAATAAAGTCTAGATATGTCACCCAATACAAATTATGGTGGGATGCAAGTGCCAGGTTGGGGAAAGACCGAGTCAGGAGAAGCTGAGCGCAGGTGGAAGGCTTGTGGCAGTGTTGTGCCCTTTCTGGGCTGCGTTAGGAGAATATTCTCTGTTACAAGCCACAGACTAAGTCCCACGGCTCTTGTGCACCTGCGGCGGGAGATGCCACATGCATACATGAGTTAGTTTGCTAGGGCTACCCACGAAGTGCCACAAACCATGCATCTTAAGACAACAGATTTATTCTCTCACCACTCCTGAGGGCCGAAGTTGGAGATCAAGGTGTCCTCAGGGCTGGTTCCTGTCGCAGGCTCAGCAGGGGGAAACTGTTGGATGCCTCATCCGAGTTCCCTGTGTTCCCAGCTCTGCTTCTGCCTTTTCCCGGCCTCACCCCTCTGTGCACGCACATTTCTGTATCCTTGTATGGTTTTCTTCAAGGGACCCCAGCCGTGAAGTTAGGATCCACTGTGACCTAGTGTGATCTCATTGTGCAGTAACTCACCACACCTGCAAATACTCTATTTCCAAGTAAGTGTGCACTCTGAGTTTCTGTTGGGGTGAACGTCTTCAAACTGCTATACCATATACTCATTACAAGTGGTAAGAATTCCTGGTTAGATCAATTTAGCTGGACAGAGAAATAAAGAACCATTTGGGAAGTTAACTAGAGTTTTTCTATTGAAATTAGATGTTTCATTTTGCATAATAAAATAGGGTCCCAGATACATATTTATTGTGTTCATCACACATACACATACATATGAAGTAAAAGATTTATTACATGGCCCGAGGATCAATATAGAGTGACACAGATTCATCGATTTCATTAGCATTTACTGAATTCTATTTGTAAATCATTTTGCTAGTTCTAATTCCAAAGTGCAGATCTGAGTGAATCGCATCTGTGTTTACAAGACTGGACGGAGGCTACGTGGCCAGTAACATCCAGTGCGAGTTTGAAATGAAATACGACGCGCTGTCTGTCACCTCTGCCCTGTGCCCCTGGCGCCCTCACACTCCCCCTACAAAGCCATGGCTACTGCCCCATCTGCCCACCTTGTCCTCTCAGTCACCCCATCATTCCTCCCCTAACCTGTCTGTCTTAGCTCCCAACATTCGATTGAGATACAACCTCCAACAGGAAGACTTCTCTGAATTTCCAGGATAAACTGCCTTTTAAATTCTTTACTCTGATTACACTGTGTGAGTATATCCCACGGAATATTTTTCAAAACCTTCCAGAATACAGCTGATTGTAAGAGATTGTGGGGAGGGGCACCCATAGTCGCATTATTTATCATTGGCAGCCCATGAATTCCGCAAATGTTTGCTGAACGGAGCTAATGTAAGATGTAAATGATATAGACCCAATTTGTTCCCTCAGTGAAAACGATTACTATCTGATGTTGTAGAGATTTTTTTCATTGGTTCAACAGGGTGTGATTTCATTACAACATATTGAATGGGTCCTACAGAATGTTGAAATAATAGCTAAGCTGAATACATTATATAAAGAGTCATATAAAGCAAAAAGCTCAGTTTTGCTTTTTTTAATCTGAATGCATGTAGACCTAGTGTTATTTTTGTAAAAGGTTATTTTAAACTACAACTTCATGAAGCTGCTCCTTGGATTACATGCATAAGATATTTAGCATCAGAGGAAAAATAGCACAGTCTTATTAATTACTTTGAAATTTATGTTCAGATTAATCTGAAAATAAAAATAAACCTACATAAAAATAGACTTACTAGCTATCAAAGCCAAGTTACATGTGGCAAAGGGATAATTACAATTGTGATGCTAATAAATTATGTATGCAAGACATGCTGTGTTCTTCAATTTCTATGCAACAGGTAAAAAATTGGTGTGTTATAACCAGAAATGTTCTTTCCATTAAGAAAAGTGAATTCAAGTACATGCTGTATTCCTTAGTTCTTTAAATGGATGGAACTAGAAAGTATTATGCTTAGTGAAATAAGCCAGTCAATGAAGGACAAATACCATATGATCTCACCCATTACAGGACAATAATGAAGTAAAACAGAACCAGATATATGAATACAGTGAATAGGCCTTCAGTGGTCAGGGGGAAGGGGGTCGGGGGGAGTGGGGAGGCAGAGGCAAGGGAAGGGAGCAGTTTAGACAAGAACCTAGTATAAAGGAACCATGGACATGGACAACATGTGGACTTGACTTTGGGGGGAAATGAGAGGGTGGGAAGGGGGACAGAGGGGGGCAGAAAGGGGATGGATGTAATACAACAACAATAAAATTAAACTAAAAATAAATAAATAAAAAGTACAGGCAATCCCCATTATAACACGGTTGTTAGGTTCCTAAAAAATGCCATGTTATGTGAATCCACAAATCCGTGTTATACAAAATAAAGAACTAGTACAAAAAAGGGGGTTAGGTTCCAAAAATTAAAAAGCATACTATTATATTTTTATAATTAAGGGAAATATCTTTATTAAAGCAATTTTCACCAAAAGTGTAACGTACTAATATGTACTAAATAATCTTTTCTTCATCATAACTACTAAGCACCATTAACTGAGGGGGTTTTCTTTTTAACAAGATACCTTTATCTTCTGAACTTTCTTCAGCATTATCTTGACTTCTGTACTTTTTGCAGAAAAATCTATTATTTTAGATTGCTTGCTTTTAGCTGAGGAATCTTTATAAATTTCATTATATGGTGCTAAGCACTTGTGAAGTTTTCTCTTAAACTTTGTGCTTCTTTCAATGCAAGGATCTCCATTCAGGAAATAGAGCTCCAATTCTTCAGCTAAGTCTGGGCCTTTCTCTACACTTTTTAAAGTATTTAACTTCTTTGTTTTCTCCTGTGCTATCATCCCTTTGCATATTCCAGATGTCATTTCCACCAAGTTTGCTTCATCGGTTCCTTCTTCCATCAGTAACTTTTGGATATCTTCAACAATCAAATCGTTAAACCTTCCCCTCCTAGAGACTTAGCAGGTTCTACTATTCCATCCATTGTGTTTTCTGCTGGCCTGATTAGGTCGTCACTTGGAAGTGACTCCGGCCACTTATTTTTCCACCAAGCACATAATGTTGTTCCATGTTGTTAGGGATTTTCCTAATTTTGAATGAGATATTTTTTTTTTTTTTTGCTCTTAAAAGCTCTTATTATGCCCCGTGTTGTTTGGGCATTTCTCTACTTCTCAACCCATGTTGGAGTGAAACCATGTTCTGGAATGCCATGTTGTACAAGGGTTTTCCCCAATTCTCCAATGGTATTAAAGCAAAACTGTGTTATAGACGTGCTATGTTACGTGAGAGTTACCTACAGTTTGTATTTCAACCTGGATTTGGCACGTTACGAGGCAGAGACCAATTGTCTCCAATTGTGTCTTATCTTGGTGGTGACTCTGCACAAGCCATCATCCTTGTAGTAGTCTGATATTTTTGAGATGGTGAAAAATATTTGTGTCATGGTCTTGGTAATGGAAATTTAGACTTACAAATATTAAAAGATAGTAAGATACCACTATTTTACATAACAAAAAGTCAGACACTCAGTGGGTCCTGCTCCTGGATAGACACTTGAGGGTGACATTTGCATGGAAAGGAAATATAAATTATGAAAAACAAAGAATTGCATGCTTGTTTTTCATGTCTAGGGGAATGCATGCTATCAGCTTTTGATTTTTTTTTCAGTGTAATATCTTTACATGAGAAAACATGACAAATGTAACTTTCTACTTTAGCATAGGACAAGTTACAAATGTCAACTAGTTAATATTTTCGAGATATATTTAGAATGTCATTGATCTAGAGTTATCTTCACATTGTATTGCTTACTACAAAATCCAAATTTAAATTTGGTCTCAGTAATTGTCAAAGGTAATTTGACATATAAAAATAGTCATGTGGGCTTAAAAGCAAACTAAAATTATTGATAGAGCATAACATGTAATTGAGCCCATGTGTGCAGTTCTGAATTAGGAAAAACAGTTTATTTCCATTGTAGAATAAGAGAGGAGTTTTTCCTCACTGTAAATATCAGTCTAAAATTATTGTCATAAAGTTTAAATTTCAAAAAAAAGCATATCAAAGTATGCACACTTTATGATAATATGATTACACAAAGTTCTTGTGGGTGGAGAAGAAATGCAGTGATGGCCCATGGAAAAATATTTTGTAGACCCTAATGACTCAAACTCAGCCTGTACTTTTTCCTGTGAGGACTTAGAAAGAGATATTTAGCAAGAAACCTATCTCAACAGTACTGTACATTCCACACATTCGGCAGGAAAAGTTAAAGGACTGATCTTAGTAATACTCCTTTCAGGACAGCTTTCACCTAAACACACTTAAGCTTTCCTTTCCTTTTGGTCAGAGCATTTATTAGCCTCAGTTGGTGCATCTCCTGGGAACTATCAGCTCATAAGATACCTTTTTTTTTTTTTTAAAGATTTTATGTATTATTTTTAGAGAGAGGGGAAGGGAGGGAGGCAGAGAGGGAGAGAAACATCCATGTATGGTTGCCTTCCACTTGCCTCCTGCTACAGACCTGGCTTACAACCTGGTTATTTGCCCTGGCTGGGAATCGAACCAGTGACCTTTGGGTTTGCAGGCTGGCACCTTATCTACTGTGCCACTAGCCAGGGCTCATAAGATATCTTAACTACCATCCCATTTATGTTAGGTGATTGCAGCCTGTTAAAGTCAGAGTTACAATTATTGGTCCATCAACTTGGCACTTATAACATCCGTGTAATGTGAGGAAAAAAGTAAACTTTAGTATGTTGCAAATATATACTGAGATTCTTTTACTGGCTTTTTTCTTGAGTTGATGTTAGCTTTAATTGTCACCAGTTTAAGTGAGCTTAGCCAGGGAGAAAAGAGCAAATATTTAAGATGGCAGTTATCACCTTTATGCATTAAAGGTAGCAATATAATAAAATAATTACTTAGTTTGATTTTTTAAATTTCAAGCAATCCCAATTCTTGGATATGCACTTGAAAATTAGAAAATAGCCATTGTAAACGATTTAATAATTTTTTAAAAAAAGATTTTATTTCATTATTTTTGGAAAGAGGGGAAGGGAGAGAGGCAGAGAGGGAGAGAAACATCAATGTATGGTTGCTTTTTCACCTGCCTCCAGCCACAGACCTGACTGGAGACCTGGTTTGCAACCTGGTTATGTGCCCTGGCTGGGGAATTGAACCTGCGACCTTTGGGTTCGCAGGCCGGCACCTTACCCACTGTGCTACCAGCCAGGACCGATTTAATAATTTTATTTCTATTAGACTGTTATCAGATCCTTCATGTCTAGACTTGAAAAGCATTACGACCATTTTGTTTTTATACTCCTAAATTAAACATATATGTAACATTATGCTTCAGATAGTGTCATATTAGTCTTTTCTGCCTTTCAGGCTTGGATTTGTTACCTGGGAGGAGTTAAGGAAGTTGCACTGTGTCCGTTTCACTCCTGTCACTGGGAAATGATCTTAGGATACAAAGAAGATAGGTGACAAGGACCTATCTATGTAAACATTCTGGGAACTATAACCCAGAGCACCCCCAAATAATTACCTTTTATGGGGGTAAAGTCCTGACCTATGGAATGTTTTGAGTAAGATACCCCGGTTTCAGGCTGCTTTAAACATGCTTAACTTCTCTGGATTTGCAAAGATAGCTCGCGTTCATTTCAAACCATGCTACCAAAGAAGGGCCCTGAATTTAAGATCCGGAGATGCCTGGAGACTGCATTGTGATTCCTCCTTTCCTGGCCAGCAGTTCAGATGCTCTGGACCTGCCCCAAGCTGCTCCACATGGTGCCAGAACCCCGCTTCTCCCAGAGGCCTCCCCCCCAGGTCCTAGGGCACCTCACCATCTCCTGCAAAATGTGATATTCTGTGCCGTCCATTCTCTTCTACTTCTCCATGCATTCTTGTTTTGTGCATTTGTTACCAATTGTTTTTTTTTAATAAATATTTTAACAAATTATCCTTTATACTTTGGCCACAGTGAGTATCAGTCTAGATCAGGGTCCCTTATCCTTGTTGATGTTTTGGACCCTTGTTGTATTGGTCATGGGGAGCATGGGGAGGCTGTCCTGTTTATTATGGAATTTTTAGCACCTCCTCCCTTTGTGACAACCAAAACAGACTCCAGATGTTAAGAAATAGCTCCTGGGTGACAAAATTGCCCCTGGATGACAACTGCTTATTAGATGGTGCTTGTCACCTGGTCATTGGCTCATCATGGCATTAAGATCTATGAGATAAAGAAAGTAGACACATTCATAGTTCCTGTCAAATGCAGGAGGTATATACTGCATGCTGAGATTTTCTTAGACTTCATAGTGATAAGGAATTAAAGTATTTCTTTTTTTAATTTTATTTCATTATTTTTAGAAAGAGGGGAAGGGAAAGAGGCAGAGAGGGAGAGAGAGACATCAATGTATGGTTGCTTTTCACCTGCCTTCAGCCACAGACCTGACTGGAGACCTGGTTTGCAACCTTGTTATGTGCCCTGGCTGGGGAATCGAACCTGTGACCTTTGGATTCGCAGGCCGGCACCTTACCCACTGTGCTACCAGCCAGGGTCAGGAATTAAAGTATTTCTGCACATATAGTTATCTGTTGCACTATAGATAGAAACAATACTGTATCACCTTACCAGCATAAACAGTGCAAAGAAAAATGGCCCCCTGAATTTTTTTTTTCCTGTGCTACTTATGGAGAATCATGTAAAATAAACTCTTTTATCCATAGTTTTATTAATTGCCAATTCATCATTCTCAGATATGGCATCAGTTTTCTGGCTCTGTGGCTCTGTGGCTCTGTGGTGGGGAGGGTTCAGAAAAGGGAGAATGGCCTCTGACAGCCTTTCTGTCTGGGAGAAAGCTGTTCCTTGGCTCTCATTTTGACTGCAGACACTTCACTCTCTCCCTGTATGTCCTGGTGTCTTTCAAGCTGCTGCCCCAGTGCTGGGGCTCAGAGGGAGTGAGTCTGAGTAAGTCTGTGTGTGGGGACCTGCTTGGGACTCCAGAAGTTTCTTCCACTGACTCAATCCCCACTGGTTTTCACAGCCAGACTGGTGGCCTGGTTTGTGTCTGGAACTCCTCATTCCTGAGATACCCCTCCCAAATTTTTAGCCATCACATGTGGATTTAGAACCAGCCCATTCTGCATCTCTGCCCTTCCTACTAGTCTGGATGGATGTGGTTTCTTTAATTCTGTAGTTGCCGGACTTCCATTCAACTCAATTTCTGATTGTTCTACGTAATGGTTGTCCTCTATTTCAGTTTTTGATGTGGTTGTGCGAGGAGACGCGCCCTGTTTACTTATGCTGCCATCTTGACTGGACGTGTAGTGTCAACAATTTTAATTTCAAACACCCATTCTGCTGTTCTTTAGAGAAATGTAAATTTAATTGATGTTGGTGTCATTCTACCACAGGGTCTTTTCCAGTGTCATGCTGTGTACATTTACGTTGTCTAAGACTGGCCCTGAGACTGCCCGCCCCTTCCTCTCCCAAACTCAGTCACTCCTTGTTGCTTCTCCAGGACTCTTGGGCAGTTGAAGCCAGTGGAAACCTGTTTGTTGGTGCACCTATAAATGAGTACCCCAAAAGGACAACCAGTGATTGTATTGAAACAGGCATATAAAGCTAGCTGAGTAAACTAGTTAGTATTCAGATGCTAATTATATTATTCAAAAACTGTTCTTTATGATATGAAATTAATACCATAAATGCACCTAAAGTCTGTAATGATATATAAAAAGAAGTAGTGTAATATCTCTATACTATTCTAATTTTAACTTCAAAATTTATATTTGAATGTTATAGAGAATGCTTAGATTAGTTACAATTTGAAAAATATATTGCTTATAATAAGAAAACTATATAAAAAGTACATCTTTAGCCCTTGCTGGTAGCACAGTGGATAAGGTGCCAGCCTGTGAACCCAGAGGTTGCTGATTCGATTCCCCAGCCAGGGCACATAACCAGGTTGCAAGCCAGGTTTCCAGCCAGGTCCGCGGCTGGAGGCAGGTGAAAGGCAGCCATACATTGATTCTTCTCTCCCTCTCTGCCTCTTTCCCTTACCCTCTCTCTGGAAATAATAGATAACATGTTAAAAAAAAAAAAAAGAAGTACATCTTTAGGTCGGAAAGGGTAAAAAAATATATCTTAAGCAAAAGTGACTCCATTTTTGTACTTGGCTCTATGAAACGACAACTTTCAATTTAACTAATTTGTGTTATCATCAGTCCCTGATATTGCCTAAAGCCATGGGTGATTTCAGATGTCATTGCCACATTCAGAATTAATTTGCAAAAATTGGCTGTGCAGTGTCAATTGTGGTTTTTAACACCAGATGCATGTATAGGGATTATTTATGTTAAGCATATTTTGAAGTGTCACATTATCTTTTATGATATGCAGTATGATTTGATGAAAGGAGATGGCTCTTTGGGTTTAAATCTAGAGTAAATGCCATCTTTATTTAACAGATGATTTGGGATGGTTGCTTAAGCTTTCTAAATCCCCCTCTGCCACCTCCAAACGGAGTAATAATGCCTACTCCTTAGATTTGTAAGTGGGATTAAATGTGATAACAAATGTCAAGTACTTAACGCAATAGCTGGCTTAAGGTAAGCACTCATAAATAGTAGCTGTTATTATCACTGCCATTGTGCATAGTTTCTAGTTCTCTTTGGTAGCACATAGGACTATTTAGTGATTGTTCATCCATTTCTTCTAGTCTCACCTCTGAGGGGCATTTTATTACCCAGCACCTGTTCTTTACCTCAAAAGAAGACATGCCTTCAAAATTAAGCATCAAACACAAGGCCTTAATGGTGATACAGAGTAATTAGTTTCTTTTGGCAAAGAGTTGCCTTCATACAAAAACACAATTTTTAGGACTTAGAAGAGGTCCTCGGAAATGATTGACATTGGAGATGAGCAGGAAACAGGAGTTGTGGAGTCAGGAAACGTTTCGATGTGGAAGCTCCTTGGGTGTTAGCTCATCTGGCCCCTAAGTTTGCAGATAAGGAACAAAGAACTCCCTGGTAGAGATCAAATGACTCTTATTGAAACTATCCCAGGAGGAACTCATAGAAGAGTCATGTTGGTCTGGTTTGAGGAGTATTGTATTACATCAAAGATAGCATGTGTGCATTTATTTCTATTAGGATTCAGTCATTGGTATATGTTGGGCCCGAACACTCTAACTTGCCTGTAGTAGACACTACTGAAATATTTTTAAGAGTGAGTCCCTGTTTTATCTATCAAATATAGACAAAGTAGTTAAGAACTAACAAATCAATCAGCAATTTACACTAGAGGATAATTATGCAGTCCCTTCTATGGGATACATTTGCGTTGCTTTACACACATAGGATTTTTACTGGCACTTTGTTACAGGTGAAGAACCAATGAAAATCTCAGTTTTTCTGAAAAATGAAAGGGATGTTACAAGCCCAATGAAGTTATGAAAGGATATAGTGAGCCCAGCGAAGTACAGAGCATTCATGCTTAACCTACCTGTCAATAATGAATGGAGTCATACAGGAGTCAGGAAGGAGAGGCAAAAATATCCAATTACAGTGTTCAGTTGACCAAAGGGAATTAAAACCAAGTTACTTGCAAAACATGCCTTAAACTCAGTAAATCAATGCTGTCAAGATCATTATGACAATTACACTTACCAAGTCCCAATTTTTCAAATTATTTGTACGGTCATTCATTTCATAGGAGAGTAAGGATGTGTAACTTGAAAAATAATTACAATAACTATTGACAGAGAAAGCTGTAAAGAGGAAGAAGTGAGAGATGGAAAGAAAAAGTGAAGCAAACATTAAAATTAATGCAAAACATTTGTTAATAACATTGTTCTCAATCTTTAACAAATGTTTTTAGTGAGTTTAAATACAGCAGTCAGCCTTTTGAAATGACGTACAGAATGATGTATTACAGAATTGTATACCTGAAGCCTATTAATTTTATTAACCAATGTCACTCCTATCAATTCAATAATAAAAGCAATATTAATATTTTTTACAGTAAACTAATGACTTACCATCAACATGCTGTTTAATGTGTCATTTTAATTTTTAGTTTTGGATGATTTTTAGTAATAATGTATTGAGTGAGCATTAATAAAGGATTATTAAAATTTTGATGTCAACCAAATTGATAGATCAGGATTGTTGTGACAAACAGTTCATAAACTTATTCCACCCATCATGTGAAAGAAAAAATAATACCCACTCACAGCATATGCATAGTATAATATGGTACAAAATGTATTTTACCATAACCCCCCCCCCCACCTTATTACAAGAGCCTGTTTGTTGTTAACAGTGGAATATTTTAACTGATGCATAAGGTGGAAGAATCCTCTGATGGACCACACTGTCACACAGACTTGACAGTTACTCTGTGTTTTGTGTGGCATTCCCCATAGAAGGTGACACCCTTCTTTTTGCCCCTCCCCTTCCCCAGGTCTAGCCAACAGTGCTTATAGTGTATTTTTTCCCTGACTAATTTAAAAATATCTAATCAGAGAGGAGCCTAATAAATGTCAAGATTAACTCAAAAGAAGAGAAATGAAGAAGAAAGGTCTATAGTGAATGGAAAATTACTCTCCCCATCTTCAGTCTATATCAGACAAATTCTTTCTTAAAGATTGGCATAATCTTTGCTTTTCACTGCCTTATTTTAATATAGAAAAGCACACACAGAAATTTCATTACAGTTGTTTAAATCCCACATCAATTTTGCAAAATTTCCAGAACTAAATTCCTACACAGTAAGCCTATGAAAATGTTTAATCTGCCCAGGAGGACAAGAAAATGCTGGGCCTTTGAATGTCTTTGTAATTAAGTAAATCTGACCTATATAATTTTTTAATATTTCAACTTGCTATAGAAAAGCTTGTTGATGGGCTTGAGTTGAAAGGCATAGAAGGAGAGGAAACCTGTTACCTAGAGACTTATCCAGGCCCTAGTTCTTCTCTTGTTAGCGCTGAGGCCTTGGATAAGTGAGTGATCCTTCCTGAAATAAATTTCCTGTTTGTAATGTGAAAATGAAAATATCTAATCTTTGATGTTAGTTGAAGAATTTTTATACTTTGGCATTATAGGTATTCACTGAATACAATTTTGTTCGAAGTCAAGATATACTTTAAGAATGATATCAAATTGAAGACAAAACTGGGATCTAACTATAAGCCTATTAACTTCAACTATTAAAAATTTAAGGAAATACAAGTTTTATATACAACTTGATGTGATCTTTTCCAATTTTTATTTAAATAACTGGTAAATGAAATCCAAAGTGGCTGTAATTTGTTGATTGCAAACTAGCTGGTTAGTGGCAAATGCAGAATAAAATCCACAACCTACTAGTCTGTCATGTGGATGAATAACTCCCATTTAACATCACTTTTATGTCCATTTTTAACCCTTATTGTATAATTATACTTTATTAGCATGCTGTCTAAGTATTTCTCCATTTCTTAAGGACATAAATTGTTTCTTACACACAGAGTTTCTATCCTTCTCAGCAGCCAAACTATACCTTGCAGATAGCAGGTACTCGTTTTTAAGTTAACTTGTTAAAAATGGAAATGATTAGAAATATATTTCTGATTTTACTTAGATTTTAGTCATATCTTGAAGAAAATGGAGAAAGTGATTATAATAATCTTTGACTCCTGTTTTTTATATCTATTTAGTTTCCAAACTCCACAGCAAAATTAAGGTTGGAAAGATAGTGTTGTAGGGGGAGTTCATGACAAGTCATTCAAGGCACAACAGCAAATACTTGACATCTGCAACTAGAGTTTTATTTTTTTTAAGATTTTATTTTATTATTTTTAGAAAGAGGGGAAGAGGGAGAGAGACATCAATGTATGGTTGCTTTTCACCTGCCTCCAGCCACAGACCTGACTGGAGACCTGGCTTACAAGCTATTTATGTTGCCCTGGCTGAGAATTGCAACTAGAGTTTAATGTACAGAAGCTCTAAGACAACAAAGGGCACGTTGCCCTATTCCTTGCATCAAGGAAAGAAGAAAAAGTCTTCTAAGTGATCCATAATGAGTCTTCCAATGAACTAAAGATGCCTGTAGACCATAACATTTAGCAGATCACTGTGGCTTATAAGGTTATTCCCTTTAGTTCTGTTAGTCTTTTTGTTGTTGCTGTTGTTGTTTTGTTTTAATTTTTATTGAATCTATTGGGATGACAGTGGTCGATAAAATTATTTAGGTTTCAGGTCAGCTAGATATTGTATTGTGTGTTCATCAACCCAAGTCCAGTCTCCTTCCATCTTTGAACTTCAGCTTCTTCCTTAAAGATGAACAAATTTTCCATTGGTAAGAAAGAGACTAAGTGAAATAAGCATTTATTTTATTGTATTATCTCTAATTTAGCAGCCTATACTAACCATTTTTCAGCTTTACTGACATTTACTTGACAAATAAAAAACCATGTGTATTTAAGATACACAACTTGATGCTTTGGTATATGTATACATAGTGACATGATCCCCACAGTGAAGCTAATTAATGTGTATGTTAGGTAAGTTATGAAATTTTCCCAGTTCAAAGCCAAGCTCAGTTGGTGCCCTCACTATGCATCAGGTACTTTACCATTTCCTATGTCGTATAACAAATCACCACAGACTTAATGGCTTCAAGCCATATATACATATGTGTCATCTCCATGGGGCAGGCTTCTGGGTGTGGCTTACCTGAGTTCTGTGCTTGGAGTCTCACAACAGGGCAAAAGGGGTTGGCCTCACCTGAACACAGGGGTTCTCCTCTAAGCTTGAGCGCTGTTACCAGAAGTTATTTCATCACAGCTCTAGCACTCATGGTGGCTTGCTTGTCTGGGGACACTGTTGTGTCAACTCTAGACCCCCCTGCTTAAACCAGGCCCATGCAAGATGATCACCTTTTAAAAATTATTTTATTTATTAATTTTTAGAGAGAGGGGGGAAGAGAGGGATAATGAGAGGGAGGGAAACATTGATCGGTTGCCTCTCACTCGCCCCCAACTGGGAACCTAATCTGCAACCCAGGCATGTGCCTTGGCTGGGAATCAAACAGGCAACCCTTGGGTTTGTGGAAAAACCCCCAACCCCCTGAGCCAAACCAACCAGGGCCGGGATGGTCATCTTTTTCAGTGGAACAAAACTAACCAATTAGAGACCTGTGACAGTCGGTTATTTGTGTCCACTTGGCTTAGCTTTATTCCCCAAGCTGTTCAATTGAACACAAATCTAGGTGCTGCAGTGCAGTTTTTTGTTTTTGGTTTTGTTTTAAAAGATTTTATTTATTTTTTTTAGAAAGAGGGGAAGAGAGAGAGGCAGAGAGGGAGAGAGACATCAGTGTATGGTTGTTTTTCACCTGCCTCCAGCCACAGACCTGACTAGAGACCTGGTTTGCAACCTTGTTATGTACCCTGACTGGGGAATCGAACCTGCGACCTTTGGGTTTGCAGGCCGGAGCCTTATCCACTGTGCCGTGCAGTTTTTTACAGATGTGATTCACCTCCGTGATAAACTAGAAGTAGATTCATCCCTTGTGATCCGGGTGGGCGTGACCTCATCAGTTGAAAAGGCTTCAAGCAGAACCGAGTTTTCCCTGAGGACTTGGGGCCTCTGCCCAGGAGTTCCCAGTTCTCCCATTGTGATGGCTGCTGTCCACATTGATGCTAGACTTGCCTAGTCAGAGCCGACATCACAGAAGCAGATGCCCTGAAATGACTGTTGTGGTTCAGCCACTCTCATGGCTCCCGTCCCTGCACCTGCGGCAACCCCTGCCTGCCCTTACAGCGGGCCACAGTCAGACAAGCGACTCCTGGTCACAGGTCCTGCGCACACACAAGCGGAGAATGTGCGGTCGTGTCCACCCGCCCCAGGGAATGTTGGATCACTTCCGAATTCTGGCATTTACACATTCTGCCACTATTTATTTATTTTCATTGTACTCTTTTGCTATTACTGTTTATCCCCATCATAACCTCTTCTGCCTCCACTCACCTCCCATCCCCTGCAATCATCACACTATTGTCTGTGTCCACGAGTTTTCTCTTCGTTTCTTTTTTGTTCGCTTGATCCCTCCAGCCTGTCAACCCCCAAGGCTGTCAGCCTGCTCTCTCTCCGAGTTCGTCTCTATTTTGCTTGTGAGTTCTGCTTGTTCATTAGATTCTGCGTATTTGTTTTTGTTTCCCCGTGAATTCTGTCTGGTGGGGAACAAGGAGGACTTTCTGGAAAAGGAGAGCGAGCGCTGTGCAGGGAAAGGAACAGATCTGAAAACCAGTGGAATCTAAGCTTGATGCAGCATGGGGGATGGTTAGAAGCTACACACATTCACCCAGGTTGATAATTACAGATCCAGGAGCTCAAATGCGTTAGTTGCAAATCTGCATTTTGCATCCTCTCATCCTCTGTTCTCCAGGATTCAGAGCCAGCCATCCAGTGGACCCCTCAGTGGTGGAGGAGACATTTTATATCCGCACCTTCCAGACCAGGAGTGACTGGCCTCATGTAGCTTTTAAGCACAGGAAATGGGGCCCAATGTGACTGAGAGACTGAATTATTTTTACTTTATTTAATTTAAGCAACTTTACGTAACCGTGTGAGTTGGGCCATTGCCCTGTCGGAGCGGTCCTGAAGGAACAGTCTCGTGTGCGTCACAGCTGGACTATGTGGGAGCTGAGACATCCCTGGCTTGACACAGACCTGTGGTGTGGCTGCCGTCAGCATGTGCTTTGCTGATGTGAACTCAGTCCACAAATTACCTGAGCACCTCTTTTCCCCTGGCTCGGCATACATTGGCCATTTCATGTGCTCTGCTTTTTGCTTTAAAGAAAATACATTGTGGCCCTGGCTGGTGGCACAATGGATAAGGCACCGGCCTGCGAACCTAAAGGTCGCTGGTTCGATTCCCAGCCAGGGCACGTAACGAGGTTGCAAACCAGGTCTCTAGCCAGGTCTGTAGCTGGAGGCAGGTGAAAGGCAACCACACAGTGATGTTTCTCTCTCTCTCTGCCTCTCTCCCTTCCCCTCTCTCTAAAAATAATAAATAAAATATTTTTTAAAAAAGTTATACATGTAATCATGACAAATTACAAAATTTATAAACATGACAAGTTTCAAATAAAAGAACAATTTAGACTGGGGGAAAAAAAAGAAAATATGTTGTACCTAACTGACACTGGAGACAGAAATTAAGTATATAACACAGTCTCTTTTCACGTGGAAATTACAGTCTTTTGAGCAGGATTAGATTTATCTGACACAATCAAATAAAAGTGTAAACTGGCTTACATGCAGAAGCTGAAAAAGCACTTTTTTGTTAGGGAAAATGACAGCTTAGTGCCAGGTGATTCAACCTGTCAGTTCTGGATCCCAAAATACATGTGGTTAGCCCATGTCAAGGCTCCAAATTGTGGAAACTGACTGGTGCCATGTTACCCACAGTTCTCTCCGGACCACTGTGGTGGGAATTCTGAAGTTCCCAGATGCTGGGCCCAGGGACCTCAGAGGACAGCAGAACTGATATTGGAACCACCCAGGGAGTGTTTACCTTTGATTTCCACAAAGCCTGCCTTTGGTTCTACCCTATGGTGAAACTGCAGGGAATTTCCAGGACTCTGCATTTGTCATTAAAATGGGAGCGTCTAACTCTAGCCAGAGAAAATGCAAGTCCTGAGAACGGGGACTGGGCTGCAGGCTCTCCCCTTCGAGCCAGGATTCCAGGCCAGGCAAGTCTAAGGAGCCTGAGCCAATTTCTCAGGAATATATCAATGCCCAGGGCTAAACGGCATAAGGAATTTGAGAGAAAGATTCTCACTAAAGAAAAATAGTACGTCAGGGCACAACCGTTTTTTAAGTAACTGATATCTCTGTTTTCAAAAGAAACTCAGTGCATCCCTGGCCGTGTGTGTGTGTGGGTGTGTCTGTCTGTCTGTCTGTCTGTCTCCACATGGCCGTGCCCTGGATATAAGGCTGAGCCTCTCTTCTCTCAATCTGTCCGGACTCTGCCTCCCCAGTGGCTCCACCATCCCCACACCCCGTTCATTTTCTAGGTACAGCATCCTACCCAGCCTTTTAACCAACGCTTCTGGGCCAATCATTTCATATGCAAATAGCCCAGCCAAGTTTTAGTTAGATTTTAGTGGGGGTTCCTTCTTTCTAATGAGTAATTAGGTCGCATAATCAAAGTTGGGCAGCCACCAGGTAGAGGAGGACCCTGAATCAAGGGTGTGTGACTTTTGGCAGCCACAGCAGGAGCCCCTGCACATCGTCCACCAGCAGGAGGGGGGGTCCCAGTTACATTGCCCCTTAACGCTAGCTCTCCATGACTGCGACCCCCCAGTATGTAATGAGCTCCTGATGGCAGAACCCATTTCATATCCATTTTTGTCACCCCAGGCTCTCGCGTGCTGCTTGGCACCTAATTACCGCAATCGATAAACACTGAATAGGGCCATCATTCATTGAACAAATATTTGCGGTCCTTAGATGAGAAAAGAACATGGAAGCCGGGATCTGGGAAGTAAGCAAGAACGGGTCACGTGCAAGGGGTGGGGGCAGGCTGTTAGAGCTCAGGGAGCAGCACAGGGCACATTAATGAGCAGCCCGGTGAGTAACTGGGAGATGCTGACACATGCAGTCCTAGACGGAGACCCAGAGACCTGGTGTTTCGGGTCCTTCTTTGGAGTTCTGGCCATTTGTGTCACAACTGGTTGATCACCATATTCGTTCAATCCACTGAAAATCACTAGACCCAGCTCTGTGCTGGGGGCTGGGAGAGGGACCACGGTGGGGGAAACCAGTCTCCCTTTCTGGGGCAGGCTGGCGTTGGGGACCGCAGTGGAGGACATGTGAGTCCTGGGGCAGCGGTGCCTGGAGGCCAGAGACGCTGGTGGCCATGCAGCTTCCTTAGGGATCGGGGTGTGGCTCACTTCAGAGGTGGCTGAAGGTGGGAGCAAGGCGGTGTTCCCGACTGGTCAAGAATGGTTGAAGTCCAGGACAGACAGATGCAGAAGGCTGGTGTGGCTGCCGCACAGAGAGCATTTGCTGAGAAGTGGGGCGCCTTTGTGACTTTGTTTTCTGTTAGAAGCCCAAGCAGATGCCACTGAAGGAGCTGGAGCCAAACGTTTGTGTGTGGAGGGTAGGGAGGGGGGACAGAAGGGGAAGCATGACACCTGTCTCCTTGCTGTGAGCCACTGGGAACAGCGGTGGTGGAGTCCAGGTGAGAGATGGCAGCTTAGACCCAGAGGGTGGTGAAGGGGCTTGAGAAACATTAGAAGGTAAATCCTGCAGGCCTTGGTGATGGGGTGACCACAGGCCTTCATGATGGGGTGTCTGCAGGCCTTGGTGATGGGGTGACTGCGGGCTTTGGTGATGGGGTGTTCACAGGCCTTGGTGATGGGGTGACTATGGGCCTTGGTGATGGGGTGTTCACAGGCTTTGGTGATGGGGTGACTACGGGCCTTGGTGATGGGGTGACTGCAGGCTGCACTGTGCAGATGGGCTGAGAGGGGTGTGCACTCCGGTGTGCAGCCTGGTCTTACCAGTGCTGGGACACTTCTGCATATGACGGGGAAGAGGGGGCGCTGACTGTAGAGGGTACAGTTCAAAGGAAGTATCACGAGTCTGCTTTGTAAAATGTTGAATTAAAAGCATGACTTCAGCATCTGTTAGTTTGGACAACTGAATAATAAGGGACTCAAGCATCTGTAGGGGGAGAGACAGTTTGTGGTTTAGCCATGCACTGGGCGGGAAATGGAAGCTATATTCAAAGGTGGCCAAGGATCTCATTGTAGGGCAGGAAAAGCAGAGCATCCAAGGCAGGCCCCTAAGACCCCCCAGAGCTAATGGCTGAGTCATGGAGCCTAGGCTACAAAGGACAAAGTATGAAGGAAAGCCAAGGACATCCAGGAAGGGAAGCGTGATGGAAAGGAAGATGGAAAGGGGCGCCAGTCATGCATACTGCTAGAAGATCGTGTAACAGAAGGACTAAGAAATTGTCCTTTAAATTAGTAAAGTGGAAATTGATGGTGACCTCAGCATGAACTTTTATTGCAGGAATGGCCGTTGAGACCAGAGGGACATGAATTGAGTCAGGAAGATAGAGTGGCATTTCCAAATTAAACACAGCAGCAGCGTAAAATAGAATACTCACCAGGCCGTTATGCGTTCCCTTAGACACGTTTGCTTTTGGAACCAAAGTGGTGAATCCCATGACCTGTTCCTATCTCTTAGTTTACAGTGACTCAGTAACTCTTCCATCATATAGACTTCATTTTGTCCACCCTGGATGAAGGACCTGAGATGGAATCCAACATTTTCAACAGCCTGCCTCCCAAACCAACATGTTTCTCTGAAAATCATCCTGCTTCCCGTCATTTGTTTTTTCTGAAGGTCTCCATCTGCTTTTCCATTTTTCATCAGCCTGACTTCTTGAATGGTGTCCTTACAGTCTTTTTCTCCTTTACAAATGATGTGTATCGTCTGGCTACCAAAAGATACTTTTTCACTTCCTCCTCTCTGCAAATGGCATGCAACCAGCCCACTTTTTGCTTATCATCCTCATCTCTGTTTAAGGGCATTCCTCTACCTTTTCTATTTTTATGATTGGCCAATTGACATCTCTAAAAATATCAACAGTACCTGGCTGGTGGCACAGTGGATAAGGTGCCGGCCTGCAAACCCAAAGGTGGCTGGTTCGATTCCCAGCCAGGGCACATAACCAGGTTGCAAGCCAAGTCCCCAGCTGGAGGCAGGTTAAACGCAACCATACATTGATGCCTCTCTCCCTCTCTGTCTCTCTTCCTTCCCCTCTCTCTGAAAAATAATAAGTAAAATCTTTTTTTAATAAATAAAAATATCAACAGTAGTCTCATGCATTGATTAGCATTTCTTCATGTTTATAATTTAAGGCCCCTCTAGATGTAGGAAATTTGTCGTTTTTAATCCTCTTTCTTCCCAAATACTTTGTATGGTAACTTTTAGGAGTAGGACAATATGAATAAATAGAAATGTACCAATGAAACATGATAGCTGAAAATACACATCGAATTAAAAATTGAAATTGGTCTTTATAATATTATGACTCATTAATATAAAGTATTATCATAAATCAGGAGGTATTTGTATTATCTTGTTTATGTGAATAAATTTCTAATGAAAGTGACATACCATCAAAAATTTTGAAGCCTGCAAGTGTGGCATTTCACGGTTTGAACTCTTCGACTCTCTGTGCTTAGCATATCTAAAGATGTTTTGCTCCCTCTGGGGCATATTTTTCTTATATTTGAAGGCACTACATTTATAAGTGGGCTCTTTGTAGCACATGCTGTGAATGCGCATGAAATTGAGGTTGAGGTATGGTCTCAGGGTCCATTTTAGGAAGTTGTCAGACACCCCACGTTTGTATAATAGTGTTGTTCTCCAAGGGTTGGATACTGGCAATTCTTAAAAAGATCCTTCATGATTATGAAACTTTAAAGTTGAATGCAGTGGAAATAGGGATACTTGGGGGGAAATGCCCACTCCTAAATCTCATTTTAAGTGTCCGAGTGCCACTCGTGCAAATTGCTACGTATTTTGTGCAGGTCAACAACATTTGATTGCCCATTTGACTGAAATTACTAGGCAAGAGAGGCATTATTATTCCATTCTTATACCATGTGTCAATTTAACCTGAGGTCTGGGTTCTCTTGACCGCCACATGGCTCCAAATCCCTTTGATTTTATATCCCCATTTATCAAAAAACTTTAAAAAATTCCCAAGGCAGGTGGTAGGATAAAGTGCAGACCAAATTATAATGCATTTTACCTCCAGCTCCACCCAGCACAAAAGCTTAGTTACTAAGAATTCTGGCCCTTCTTACCTTTGGGGGTAATATTTGGAGAATTAGTAACATCATGTCCATAAATCCACACTAACAATAGTAGTAGATGAATGCAGGAAATAGCAATTTTTTAATGAGATCTAGTGAAGTGAATACATTTCTAAGTGAAATTACTTGTGAGTGTCAAAGTAGTTTTGAACCTGCTGCATTTTTCATAGTGAACAAGTATGTGATTTTTTTTATCATAAAAAAAAATTAATTACCTTCAACCAAAGTCTTCTGGACGTTGCTCCTGTTTTTTGTCCCTGTCAGTGTAAATTTCATCAATATTATGGGCAATGTCAATGGATGAGGTACAATACTTAGGCTGTTCACGTTTTCCACTTTCAGTGGAAGTTTTTGCTTTACTATAGGAAAGCATGCAAGATGGATCATTTGAAAAACAAGAAGCAAAACACCACTGTCAAGTTCAAACTATTTATATTTTAAAATAGCTACTGCTTCTGTAATGTCAGGTCATATGCTGTAGCAATTACCTATCAGCTGACAGATAAGGAGCATTGTGTGAGCTTCCTGAGACCATCTCAAAGACGCAATTGCTGCTTTTTCTCCCAATGATACTTCTGGCATTAGAGGTTTTAATTAAATTACTTAGAACGCACTTTTACACCGAGCTTCCTACAATAACAAAACTACTTTTGATTTGAGAAAATAGAGTATTTTCTTGGCCATATTGTTTCTGGAGCTCATATTTTCATCTCTCTTCTTGTAAATGAAACAACCTAATGGTTT
The DNA here is from genome assembly GCA_004026585.1 of Noctilio leporinus. Taxonomy (NCBI): domain Eukaryota; kingdom Metazoa; phylum Chordata; class Mammalia; order Chiroptera; family Noctilionidae; genus Noctilio; species Noctilio leporinus. The sequence goes on from PVIW01002154.1 coordinate 39,435, forward strand.
TAAAAGATTACTTCTCCCCCTTTGTTCCATTATAAAGGTAACTTGCATTTGCACCTTCGTTTGTATAATGACAAATGGCCTAAATGACTTTCCTTTTGGTGTTTGCAACAAGATAATGCCTTGGGGATTAACTGTACAGCCAACTTTTTCCCATTTGACCATGTTATTCGGTGAAAATCAAAGATGGGTTGCTCATGATTATTTTTCCCTAACTTCACAAAAGGAAAGACTCAAAGCAGCTATGGCAGTGGGCAGTTTAATATTTTTATGTTGAAGCGAAATCCCCATATTCCCTGAAACTTAATCTAATAGCAGAATACTTCTGACTCTTTCATCTTTGGGCATTATCGTCAGTGGATACATACTAATTGCATATACGTCTGTAGTTTCCATAGTGGCTATGATCTCAATCTGGCGATCAGTGTAGTGGGTTGAACATAAAACTGCACCTGAGCTGACTTGTAGTTTCAAATCCAAGTGCTACTATTTCGTAGCCACCTTGTCAAATTATTTAACCTTTCTCTGTTCTCTCATTCTCTTGCTGGTAGAACAGGAATAATAATAGTAATATTATAGAATTAGATAATAGTTTATAAAGTTTCTGGAACATACATGTACAGCAAGTAGTATGTAAATATTATATACACAATCAACATACAACTATAATATACACAGGATACTGATATAGAAATAAGTGCAGACAGAAACATATGTTTATTTGCTCCCCATTATTCTCCTTTGTATCCTCAGTCTTCTTATTCCTCACTAGCAGGAAATACCATAACTTCTTTACTCCTTTCGCCCATGGCATCTGGTTTACCTTTCTTCCTTTGTTCAGGGAGTGCTCAACATTTGAAATGATTTCCACATTCATCTCTAGTGTACAATATATAGTTAGGTAAATCAGCACATTTTGTCATCAGTGCAGAGCAAATAGATTGCAATGCATCTAAGGTTTCACCTCTGCTGCGGAATATACTCTGAAAGAATTACATCCATTAGGAAATAACACCGTCCATGCCAGCCTTATCTGCCAAAGCATGGGCAGTTGACGCTCCATGAAAGAGTTAAACATGATGCTGTTTCCAATATTTGGTTCTCGTTAATTAAAGTAGAACAAATTCAATATTTTTTTATTCAGCAGATTAACCCAGAACCACCATGTCTGCAATTTATATTCATCCTGTAAACTGCATATGCATTAAACATTTCCATCTGGAGTCCTGATAGTTGTTTTTCTCCCATCTTATGCTAGATAAGCTCTTACTGATTAGACAAGGGATTCTGAGGCTGTTGAAGGAGCAGATTTTTAAAAGCTCTGTCACCTTGGTGTTCTTGACTCCTTACCAGAATCACTGGATGTCTGCAGGTTCTGTTTTGGCTGCTACCCAGACAGAAGCTCTAGGTCCCTGTGCTGCGATGGTTTAATAGACCATCTTATTCTGTGTCTCCCTAATTTTTCTTTTTATTATAAAAAGCTCTCTTCTCTAGCCTAATTTATAACATAGTGTCTTTCTTCTTTGCTTGTGTCATTTGATTTGATGCTAAGCCCTAATTGACTCCATGTTATGTCTGTAACAAAACCTCACCAGCGTATTTTGCTCCATCATAGTTTCTGAACATTGTTCTCAAGTCTTCATAGGCTTTCACTCATGTAATCCTCACTAAGTAGGTGGTAGATGCTATTATTTTCCCCAGTGACTAGATGAGAAATCTGAGACCACAGGGAGGTTGAGTGATGTCCTCAAGGTCAAACAGTGAGGAAGTAGTGGGGAGCTCAGTGCCCTGGCTCCCTGCCCCCACACCTTTGGCCTTAAGGAACTGATTTGGGGGGGAGGGGGGCAGGGTTCTTTAAAAAATTTTTTTTAATTTGTTATTCCATTACAGTTGTCCCATTTTTCCCCTTTGCCCTCCTCCCTGCATCCCACCCACCACTCCCACAGTCAATTCCCACACTTTGTTGTCCATGTCCATGGGTCGTTCATGCATGTCCCTTCCCCATCTTTCCACCATATCCTCCTCTCACTCCCCTCTGGTCACCATCAGTCTTCCTTGTTTCTAGGCCTGTCTGAGAGTGAGTGACAGGCAACCAACCAATCGATGTTTCTCTCTTGCATCAATGTTCCTTTCTTCAAAAAGCAAAGAAAAATAAATGTCCTCATACGAGGATGACAAAGCAAAGCATACACTTACTGTTGATAAGAGTTAGACATACATAGACTCTCTCCATATGTATAAACGTTTTACTACTGTTAGGGCATCTAGCCAGTCCTTCACAGCTGATAGCTGTTTATTTTTAAACTTTCTTTACATCTAGTCATTTTATAAGTGTGTTGCTTCTCATTATGTCATTTAGGAACCCTGATCCAGCGATCAGAGTTATAAATGATTCAGAGCAGCAAGCAGTCCACATGCATCTGCAGCCTGAATGCCGTGCATGTTTCTGCAGGAATCAGACAGCAGCTACACATTGCACAGCAGCTCTGTAGTCAGATAGTAGCCTTGCTTCCCAAGTGACTTTGCCTGGAAACCCAGGAGCCCCGTTAACCATAACGGGAAGTGGTAAGAAATCCAATGAGACATGTCACCAAAGGCAGATTTCCAGGAAAATTTATTACAATGTTTTCAACTTTAATAGTAATCAATGGCCCAAACTTAAAAAAAATTAATAGGAATATTATCAAAGGAGCATTTTAATGGAGATAGAATGAATATCCCCATTAAATAATTTTTTTTTTGGTTAAAATAAATATTTTATTATATAACAACAACAATAAAAGTTTTCAAAAGTCTACAGCTGGGGAAGGGGACAGAGGGGAGTAAAAAGGGGATGGATGTAATACAACAACAATAAATTTTTTTTTTAAATCAATGGTAACAAAACCACAGCCATTCTGGGCACCATGAGAAATTTTTACAATCGACACTACCTTCCACTTTTCAGAAATCTGACTGAAAATAAATGGCTACGCGTGATCTGCACAGACAGGACCAAATGTTTCTATCTCCTGTAGCAGCCGAGCAAAGTGTGAGTTACAGAACCACTGCCCTGGTGGCGGCCAGTCAGATGGGGAAGGAGGGAGCTCACTAACAGGACTCCAGCCGGAGGCCCATCTATGAGCCGGCTCCAGGCAGTCCAACAAGTCACTCTGGTCCAACACAATCATCCTGGATGGGTCCGACCAACCCACATGCTTCCAAATACAGGATGTCAGTTTCCCTTCTTCAGAAGTCCCTGAAGAGCTTCTCTGATGTCCTCTCTGGCTTCGTGCTTTCTTCCTCTTTTTCTCTTCTTCTCACCAACTTCTTGAGCTTTGGTATTTGTGTCCCTTGCTGCGCCTGTGGGGACATCCTGTACCTCTGTGCTGTTCTCAGCCCTCTTTCCAGGTCCTCATCCAGCGTCGAGTGAGCTCTGTCTGTGTCCTCTGCCAGATCCTGAGTTTCTTTGGACCACACTATGCTGCTGTCTTCTTTTTTTACTGTTAGTTTCTTGTTCTTCTAAATGACTTAGGTCATCTGTGGTAGTGCCCAGAGGACTTGCTGTGTTCTCACCCAACACTGCGGATGAGGCCTGCTGCTGCTTCAAGTGCTCAATAATGAAAATACTGAATCACATTATTTAAACAGGAGGAAAGGGGATGACATCTCCTGACTTAATGAGTTGGGAAAGACTGGAGGTTGAAGAATAAGTCTGAGTTGAGAGAAAAGGAACAGAATAAGAAACAAAGGAGAAAGCAGATACTGAAAAACAACAGAATGACACGGGTGAGAGAAAATAACAGAACAACTTAATAGTTTTGTCTTTAGGAAGGGGAACATATTTGGGCTGTGTCCTTTTTTATATATCCACAGAAAATAATTACTCTCAGACTCTCATTTGCCCAACAATTTCTGTCTGGGAAATAACTGATTTCACCTTTAGTAGGATAAAAATTCATTGTCAAAGTAGGTGGCAGGCAAAACCTCAGTAAAGGATATAATACATTAGCACTTTAACAAATCAGAGACAGGGCTAATTTTTGCCTCCTCGTTTGAGTTCATAAGCCTGCTTAACCTCGTCTCCCAATTCACATCCCAAAACATTTCTAAATTTCAAGAGGAAAAGATTGATCAAGGTATCAAACAGTTCTTCAAAATTTTGGAAAAAAGTAGTTTCACCTAAATTTTGGAAAATAAAAGGATCTCTGTGGAACAGTGAAACTTTTAGCAAGAAAAAAAGAATATTTTATAACTCTGACAGCTTCTCTGTAGTAACTTTCAAAATCAGGACTTTTCAAATTAGAAAATTAGAAATTGCAGAAGGAAAATGCAGTTCCTCTTGCCTTTGTTTTACGTCATTTTATTTTTAATTAAACTTATTGAAATGCCATCGATTAATAGGATTATATAGGTTTCAAGTGCATATTTCTGTGACCCATGATCTGCATTTTGCATTGTGTCCATCACCCAAGCAAATCATCTTTTGTCACCATAAAACGTATTTCTTAAATTGGCAATATTTTATTCTTATATTTAAAAATAAAGAACACTTTCTAAATTTTGAAGCAATATTAATGAATTGCCAGATAAATCAGGTGATGAAACACATCTTCACTCTTAAAACAAAGGTAGGCTCTAAGACATTACTTGTAAAAGTAGGTAAAGGTTTGGTTATTGAGTCTTGAGGGGAGGTGTCAGGCCCAAAAGAGGCTCAAAGGCCCTTGGCTTCTTCTGTGGAAGCCACACCACTCGAGCTGCCTTCCTCACTTGTGAGCAAAATAAGGTACCTGAGTGAAGGTAGCAAAGAATCGAACTCAAATTTTGGTGGGCTGGAGAATCACCAAGCAGGGCATCCCCATTGCCCCAAAGTTCCTAAGGGTTGCTGGGAAAACATGACCCTGTTCTTTACCAAGGCCTGAGTCAGCTTGCCAAGTGGGCAGATTAGAATATTCATGATTTCGAATCAATTAAACAGAAACTTCACATATGATAATAGAGGCTAATGTTTATTAGCAGCTTACAGTGGACCAGATACGGTCTTAAGTGCTTTGCATGTATTAACTCATTCAATCTTCACAGTTCTGGGAGCACACTGTGTGGATATTACCTTCACCTTTTGAAGTCAAAGAAATTGAGGTTGAGGAGAAGTTCTGTGACTTACTGAAGGTCATGTAGTTTGCAGGTGGGAAGTGGAATCTCTGCATCTTAAGTAGATCTCTGTGTCACTTCTGATGATACAAAGTCCCTCCATTCCAGGTCATCATGGTTTAGTGAGGAAGATAGATATGAACAAAATATGTGTATTACAGTTTGCTGATATTGCAACAGAAATTGTGCTGCTGTGCTAGACTAAATACTAGCAAAAACAAGAAGATAGCATGACATACTGTAGCTGAATGTGACCAGATTTTTATACCTGTTCGAGGTCATGCGTTCATTTTTCTGTCCCTGAGTAATTGTAGCCATAAATGTTTTCTTTAATTTACTCAGAAAAGTAATGTTGTTCCCATGTTCTAGAATTAAAATAATTCAGTCTTACTAACCATGTGTCTGGTTAAACAGTATCAAGGCACTAAGAATAGAAATTAATTATTAATATATTATTATAAATCACTTTGTTAGATTCTACCTACGGAAGCCTCCATGTGATTATCATTTACATTCTTTTGAAAAAATTTAACAATATGTGTTATTTAGAATGTAGCTTTTTACTCCAATTTTGCAAATTTTGACACTTTGTATGTAAATACATCGATTTTAACTGTTCAAAGTAGCTACCCATGCAGATGTTTCAATGTCTGTGGATTTTATGTTTTAAAATCACCTTTGGTGCTATCCAGTGGATAATGTACCACACTAATCAGGAAATGTAAATAAGCCCTAAAGTTTTGTATTCTGCCAATCTTCATCTGATTTAAATTGCAAAATTTAATAAGGGTATGGTTCTTTTTAAGTTTGGCCAAGTCACCCAGAATAAGAGATGCTTCATTTTAGAGGTAAAGGGAATCTAGGATTTTTCTCTTCTCTTCCCTCATTTACAGGCCTGGAAAGGAAATTGACTTCCCCAAGGGTGAAGAGGCCAGGTCAAGGCCAAGTCCCTGTGTTCAGGGCCAGTGCTCTCCCGAAGCCAATAGATGGGCAGAATGTTGTTAGTTTAACTGCATCTTTCTTGGGTCACAAAAAAGCTGGCACCACTTTGATTTTCTACTGAATTTCCTGTCTCAGCCCACCCTTGATCTCCCTAGATGAAGACTTGCACTGCGCTTCTCTGTCTACATCAAGAGAAACTCAACCATTGACATTTTAAGGACTTAACTGCCTGACTATAAATAGCACTTGTGATAGCATTATATTTGTCATGCCTTGAGAAATGCATGCATTGTTAGGATTGACTTAAACTATAAAAAATGTCAAATGCAGAAAGTTGAAAACAGGATGTGTAGGTACTGTTATCAAAATGCGTCCTATGTCCAAATTCAGTTTCTTCCTTAACAGCCCTTTCCCCTCAAACACCAAACTTCCCTGAACTTAATGTAAATTGGTGACATTTGTCTGCCCTGACATTTTCTGAATTCAAATTGATCCTCTTTTTGGCTGCAAAATTCTTCAACTTTACCTCTAGGTTTCAAATATTTCCAATAGCTCAACTCTTATTGAAAAGAAAAATGTGAGATCTCATTGATAGAAACCCTTGATTAATGTTAGGAAGAGAAATAGAAATTCAAAGTATAAATTATACAGAACAATATCTAAAATTCTTAAAATATGAGAAATTAACTTCAAGCTTATTTATAACTTGAAGTAACTTAGGGTCCAGAGGCTAGACTGGCTGGTTTTCTCATTCTAATACACTCAATAAAATCTGTATTTATGTGATGCAAATCTCAAGATTATTTCCTAACAGAACAAAAAATATATAAGTAATGATCAAATGGCTAAACACAAAAGAGAAAAGAAACGTTTGTGCCTTACCTCATAGAAAATATGAACAGTGGTCTGGTTCGGAATCTGTGATTTCCCTAGGAACCTGTGACATTCTACACAGCTCCACATTCATTTACAACCCAGTAATCTTCTGAATTCTGCCCTCTAGTAACCTTTGTCAACATGACTGGGTGGTCAGCTTCTTCCACCCGTGGTCTTTGCTCTCTCTGCCCCTGCGTGCTCTCCCACTCAGCACAGGAGTTACCTTTCCACGTTGCAACTCGGAACATATACTTTCCCTTTAGGTCATTGTTCCCCACCTAGACCCGTATCTTCCATGTGGACAATGGGTCCTCCTTCTTTCCATCCTAGCTCTTCCCTTGACCCATCAACCTTATGTACTAAAGTCACCCCTAACTTCTCAGCTCTTAACACATTGCAATGTGCTGTTTCCTTCTCTATTTGGATTTCTCTTCTTCATAATTGTTTTTAAACAGGAGGGCTCATCTGTTCCTTCTTAAAACTTGCCCCTTTCTCTCAGTGAGCCCCACCTTCTTGGAACGATGCCATGGAGCTCGGTAGAAAGCAGAATGGGCATTGAATCAGACATGTGAAAATAGTTTCTAAATGAACTTTAAAGGAGCTTTCTGCAGCCTTAGGGAATGACCCTTGCCAACAATTCTAAGTATTTTTTGTTGTTGCTTGGCCAACACTTTGATATATCCCTTCTTTTTTAAGATATAGTGAGAGGATTTTCTGTAGAGGGTATTTTAGAATGTACTGTACGTAAAACATAGTAAGACCAACAGGTGTTTTTTTATAGATAGAAAAATTCAGGTTATGGTAAGGTCAACATGTCATGATACCATTGATTCTGAAAAGACAGTTTGTTGCAGTTCCCAAAAGGAAGAGGCATGTCATGCCATGAGGAGGGGTGTAGGGGGGGAACACCCCACAGAGGACCACAGAGGAAGCAGCAGCACCTGCAGGCAGAAGGAGTGGGCGGGGCCCAAGACTTGGTTGCGGTTTCTACCGGAAGTAATGGGAGGTGCAGGGTATGCAAATAATTCCAGTAGGTTCTGGGGCTCAGGAGTGACCCTTGTGGTCTGGTGCCTGACCCTGGGGTGAGTGGGTCAGGCAGACAGTGGCCTGTGTGTGTGAGCCTAAGAGGGGTCACTGGGTGGAGTTTGGGTTGTATTTGGAGAGCGAGCTTGCAGGAACTGGCTGACCCTGGGAGGGACGGTCCTCGAGGGGTGGTCCTCCAGGGTCACCAAATACCTCTGCAAGCGAGGCACAAAAGACACGGATCACTCAGGGGGGCAGTGGCACCGTCCAGAAATGGCTCCTGAGGTCAAAAGCCCCCTACACCCCTCTCTGTCCACCATTCCCTCTTCTAGCATGGACAATGTACCTTTTCCTCAGTATGATGTAAATGACCATGAAAACAGTGCCCCCAAAACAGCTTCCTAAATCGAATTGCCATGTTATAGTCTGTATAGTATTAAAATGTGGCCCCAATGTTTAAATAATGTTGTACATGGAACTAGAAACACATCTCATTTTTTTCAAATATATAGGAAAAGTTACATATGTTTTTACTTTATATACATACCTTGGGGCATGAAGGTCAATAAAACATACTAATCAGCTATAAATATCAGTTTTCTACATTATAAACATTTTATTTCCCAAAACTCAAGCTACCATTGTATGTTTTGAAATATAACCAAATGAAATGATGTTCTCTCTTCCTCTTTCTTATATATATATATAATATATGTAGATGTACATACATACATGTATACACACATAATGCATGGGTTATTTTATGAATTAAATAGCTAAGTAAATGCATAAAACCTAGAAGGATATACACCAACCCTTTACTCATTAACAGTGGTGCATTCTTGCATTTGGGAATTGCGTTCTATATTTCTATTACTGTATTGTTTAAGTTCTTATCAATAAGCATGTATTTTATTTGTAGTAAAAATACAGCAAAGGCATTTGCAATATAAAAATCTTTAGATGGTAAACACTACTCCAAAGTATCTTATCCAAGTAAGTAGATTAAGTTACAATGAAATTAAAAAAACCAAAACATAAAAAGCTTTCTACCATGATTTGATGAATTGGCATATTGCCAACTCTTGGAGTTATTGTTAGAAGCGAAACTGGAAGCATTTGATTTTGTACACACTTTCTGACTCGCTATTATTGTTGTTCAAATCACTTAAACAGTTCAACCATTCATAGTTAATCACCGCATAGAAAACTTAATTCTAGGGAGTGATAAGCAATTGGGTAATGGGGGGAAAAGAAGACTTGTTCCAAAAATAACGACAACATATTACTAGAAGCAAATAAAATTTTAATGTATTTTTGTGGGAGATAGAACTAAATTCTGCATGTTACACTACCCCAGACTCTCTTACAAGTGTATGGTCTGTGTTCATCTACTCATTTATGTTGTAGATTATTTCTAGGAATTCTGTAATATCAAAGCCAACTCTAAGATCACAGCCACAGAATGATATTGTGCAAGGAGTTAACCCTTTCATGAAAGAACACCTTTGATGTCATAATGTTAGAGAACTGGCTTGCAAAGCACTTTATCAGTTTCCCGACTAACCACTGACCACAGACCATTTGTACCATGAGGCTTGTATGTTTGAATAGAGTCCCTCATGTTTTTGTTCATATCCTAGAACTTTCTGAAGAAATAAGTTATTTCTATCTTTTCTGTCACTTTTTTCCTCGCTCTGCATGTGAGAGAGAAAAGACATCAACATTGGCATATGTCACTGTTCTGTACCTGAAACTGAATGTGCGTTTTGATTAAGGAGGAGCCACAGGAGGGGTAAATTCTTCCTTCTACCTAAGTTCAGGGAATATTTGCTTCTTGAGAGATGCATGGGAAATTCGTTATGTCAATTAATATATACTGACGGTGCGTACAACCAGGATGCGTCTGTTATTCAACTGTCACTGATATGAAATTGACTGCAGATTTATATTCTGGAATTCAAAATTTATTCCTTCCTTGAGACTTTTTATGTAGGCACTTTTTAAAGACAAAATGTAGGATCTACCAGCTAGTGGATTATAAATTCAACCTGGTATCAGATCATCAGCTTTCACTTTTTCTCTCTTTTTATCTCTCACCAAAGATGATAAAGATATTTCCCTTGGAATTCAGCTGTGACAGTATAGTTGATTAAGCTTAAGTCTAATTGGCTTTGCAGTGTTAGCAGAAACCAGAATTTAATGGCTGATTTTTTCCCCATAGTAAAATAAACCTCTGTGATTCATAGTCTTCGAGAACAGAATTCTGTTGATAAAGAAAATCTTTTTATGGAAAGGAAAGAACTATTAGAATTATAACTTCAAGTTCTAATTTTTCTCTCTGAACTTTTTAGAATTCAAGAATTCTCTAAACTATTTATTTTATTTGAGGTAATGGGATAAATATGTGTAAGGAATTTAAAATCTGTCATTGATTTGAAGGAAGAAATTAGATTTACTTTCTTTGTTTTATGGTATTTAAAATTTTTTATTAAGCTTATAAGGGTAACATTGGTTAATAAAATTGTATAGGTTTCAAATGCACAATTCTATAACACATCATCTGTATATGTGTTGTGTGTTCACCCCCAATGTCAGTCTCTTTCTGTCACCATCTACCTCCCCTTTCCCCTTCCCTCTGATAACCGCCATGCTGTTGTCTGTGTCTTTAAATTATGTGTGTGTATGTGTTTTGCTTAATCCTTTCACCTATTTTACCCAGCCCCCCATCACCCCACCCCTCTGACAGCCATCAGCCTGCTGTCTGTATCATTTTCAAGTAATGCATAAAATGAATGTGTTCATGAGAGTCATGTTGTAGAATTAGATAAGAGCGAAGCTTATCATGGCAAGTGATGCAGAAAAATAAACTTCAGTGCATGTCCAATACCTGACACTGTTCCGGATCACAGCCAAAGCTGCCATGGGGTGACGTCCTGTGCTTATGGGGGGACCACGGTATTTCCTGGGGTGTTGCAGTAAGAAGGATCAGAGCACTAGGACATGAAATGAGAAACTTGCTCTAACTTTTCTTCCTCCTCTCCCCAGCGCTTTCTCCAGCACAGCCTGGCCCCAAACGGAGATGGCAGTCTGTCATTCTCAAGTCTTCAGAGCTGTAGTTTGACAAGGTTCCCTTTGATTTTAGATTAAACGCCAAATAAATGGATTTTAAAATACTTTTAATGATGAAGATCTAATGATGGGAACCAAGCTTCTTTTGATACTCAAAGCTTCATTCTTGGATTGGAAATGCACTCCCCAGTAGGGTCAAATAAATTAGATAATCTCATTTCCACTTCTGATATGAATTAAGTAGCAGTTAGCAAACAAACCCCCACCATCACCTTTTTTTGAGGATGGTGACAAAATTGTTTCTACGTCAAAAAGCATACGTAGTTTTGTCTCTAATGGCATTCCCAAAAATCAGATTAGAACTTTTAAAAAAGATTTTATTTATTATTTTTAGAGAAAGAGGAAGGGAGAGAGGCAGAGAGGGAGAGAAACATCCATGTATGGTTGCCTTTCACCTGCCTCCAGCCACAGACCTGGCTGGAGACCTGGCTTGCAACCTGGTTATGTGCCCTGGCTGGGAATCAAACCAGCAACCTTTGGGTTCACAGGCTGGTGCCTTAATTTTAGAACTTTTAGAATCATAATATAGCCTTGGTGTTTGTTCTCTCAACTCCTTTGTGGCTAAGGCATCAGTGCAATGAAAAGATGAGTGGCCCAATTCCCCATTCCAAAGGCGAGGGGCTAACATGAAATTTCAGACAGCTATGAGGTCCAGGAGCAAGTGTCCAAGAAACTTCTTCAAGTGCAATTATCTGTAAACTGGAGCACTGCCATAAAGTTTACTCGAAGTGTAGTAGGATGAAGAAGCCATTAGGATGGCAGTATCCTATCAGACTCCGAATTTCAAGTGCTTTCATCCTTCTGGCAAAGAAAAGCTCATTTGTGAGAAAACTTTATATTTAAAAATCAGAAGAATTACCCTCCTGGGAAAAGGAAGACTTTAAAATGTTATGCCACAACAAATAAAAATTTTACTTATTTCAAATACTCTGGATTCCCAAGTGAAAACGTGAAGTATATAAATCATTGAGGACATTTATGTTATTAAACATAATTACAACTGAAGTAAGATTTTATGTTGATAGAGGTTTCTGTAACCATTCTTTATGACTACTTCCCATGCAGTTCACTTCGAGACACACAGTCAACCAAAAGAGAAAATGACTGAGACCCCAGCGCTCCAGATTTCTCAGGAGAAAAAAAAAAAAAAAAAACCCCTTCTTTACTATTCTTTTTCTGTGCAGACCCCGGTTGGAAATGGTTATACTTCACACAGGATGATAGGATACAATCACTGAGCTGTCATGTTGTTTTTGTCTAATTTTAGGGGCTGATGTTATCAACTTTGATGGCCACGTGGTGTTGCCATACAGGTTCAGAAACAAGAAGATGAAAACACTGAAAGACGTCATTGCCTTGAAATTTAAAACCACCGAGAGTGAAGGGGTGCTCCTGCACGGGGAAGGGCAGCAAGGGGACTACATCACCTTGGAAATGAAGAAAGCCAAGCTGGTCTTCAGCTTAAACCTAGGTAAGTCCGGCTTTGGGCCTCCTTTCCCTTTCTTACTGTTGCCATCCATGAAATGCTAATGCAGTTTAACCCTAAAAGTATCAGCTATAGAAACTGTTTACATCGTTATCAACTCATTTTTAACCCAATGTTGACACGTTATATACCCATTCATTCAAAAATTACTTATTAAACACCTGTATTGTGAGGTTGTATACTAGCATCCAAGGTACAGCGGTGAAAAAATCGAGAATAACTTTTAGTTCCTAAAGTTTACCACCTAGTGGAGCATAGTATGCTGCATACTGCACTGAGGTTTTTTCTTTTCTTTTTTTTTAATTTTATTGTTGTTGTATTACATCCATCCCCTTTTTGCTCCCCTCTGTCCCCTTCCCCACCCACCCATTCCCCCCAAAGTCAATCCCACCTGCTGTCCATGCCCATAGTTCCTTCATACTAGGCAGCTTAGACAAGAACCTAGTATGAGGTTTTTTCTTTTCTGCTTTATCTCTTCACCCTTTTCACCCAGCCCCAACACCCTCCCCTCTGACAGCTGTCAGTCTGTTCTCTGTATCCATGGTCTGTCTCCACTTTGTCTAGTTTGTTCAGTAGATTCCACATGAAAGTGAAATCATACAGTACTTGTCTTTTTCTAACTGATCTGTTTCACTTAGCATATTCCACTCCAGAGTTTTGGAGTTTTTACTGTAGGGGTAACTTGTGTAAATTCTCCATGTCATTCATTGTTACATTGTGCTTCAGATTATGGCATTCGGAGTCAGAAAAAGCTGAAAATTGGCATGCTGTCATTTAAAACAAGAACACCAAACTCAATAATAAAAGACTATTAACAGGTACCATTTAACAGATGCTCACTATATGCCAAAAAGTGTGCTTAGCCCTTTGCGTGTGCTCATTTAGCCCCCCACTGTGCCTTTGTAAAGCAGATACTCTTATTTTCCCTTTTTACACCTAAGCAAACTGAGGCCCAGAGAAGTTGTCAACTTCCCCAGTATTACAGAGCATCAGAACCTGGAACCTCTAGGTCCAGAGCTCATGGGAGACTAAGTTTAAAAGAAAACTAGGCCCTGGCAGGTAGCTCAGTTGTTTGGGGCATTGTCCCAATACTCTAAGGTTGCAGGTTTGATCCCTCATCATGGCACATACAGGGAGCAACCAATGAATACGTAAATATGTGGGAAAACAAATCTATGTTTCTCTCTCTCTTTCAAATTAAAAAAAATAACCTAATAATTTTTAAAGGCTCATTATTTATATTTATTTTCTTAAATTTAATTTTATTATTGTTGTATTAAAGCCACCCCCTTTTTACTCCCCTCTGTCCCCTTCCCCACCCACCCACTC
>PVIW01002154.1:53449-236757 GCA_004026585.1 Noctilio leporinus
TGTCCATGGTTCTTCCATGCTAGTTCCTTGACTAAACTGCTCCCCTTCTTTGCCTCCTACTTCCCCTTCCCCCCTCCCCCTTACCTACTGAAGGCCTATTCATTGTATTGATATATCTGGTTCTGTTTTGCTTATTTGTTTGTTTTGTTCATTATTGTCCTGTAATGGGTGAGATCATATGGTATTTGTCTTTCACTGACTGGCTTATTTCACTAAGCATAATACTTTACAGATCCATACATATTGTTGCAAAGAGTAGGAGTTCCTTCTGTCCTTCTGCTGTGTATTATTCCATTGTGTAAATGTACCAAAGATTTTTGATCCAATCATCCACTGATGGTGATCCACCACCAGGCTCAGATGCAGCTTGGGGTGACAGACTGATTCAATTGTAAATCAATAGATGAGCTACCAAACTTAGGCCTTGCTGGGCTAGACAGAGAGGTTCAATTGTAACCCAATGGATCAGCCGCCAGCTCAGGTGCAGCCTGGTGGGACAAATTCGGATGTAAATCACTGAATCTGTGATCAGCCACCTGGCTCATGTACCAACTGGGCTGGGCAGCAAGACCCAATTGTAATCTAATGAATCTGTGTTTGGCCACCAGGCTCAGCAGCTGCTGGGCTGGACAACAAGGTCCAATTGTAGCCCATTGAATCTGTGATCAGCTGCCAGGCCTAGAGGCCAGTGGGCAGGACAAACCAACTCAGTTGTGAGCCAGCGAATCCGCGATCAACCACCAGGCTCACTTGCCACTGTGTGGGGCTGACTGTCTACACAGCTGTAGGTCAGAGAGATTGTAATCCACCCATCAGGGCCACTCGGTGCTGGGAGAGAAATATCTCTTCAGGTGCCAACTATTGTATTTCTGCGTAGGCAGGCAGGGCAGGAGAGGTTTATTTAGATGTAAATCAGAGAATTGTGATCAGGTGCCAGGCTCAGGCGCCGCTGGGCGGGGCAGATCGTGTCCAGTGGGCAGGGCTATGGGGACCCTCATAGGGAAGCTGCTGGGCCCAGCGCCATCTGCCAGGCCAGCGCCATCCGCCTGTGGGGTGGGCGATGAGTCAGCACCGGGACCCCCACAGCCGCCTGCCCGCTTCTCTCCTCCAAGCCACCGCCGCAGACTCTCCCCACGCGTCTCCAGTCCTCTCTGCCCTCCCTCCACTGGAGCCCAGGGTAGGTGGTTGCCAATGTATTGTCGCTGTGGTCACTCTAGTAGTTCTCTGTCTCCAGCGCCCTCTCAGGCCAGCAAACTCAATGGCTTCCCACCCTTCTCAGCTGGATGCTGCTCTGCTCTCCACCGTGTTGCTGTAGCTGGGATACCAGCTGGGGGACCAGAACCCCCCTTCTCAGGTGGAGCCCCCCACTCCATCCCTTAGGTTGCTGCCTCTGGTGGGGGCCTAGCCAGCCCTCTCGCGTTTCCACAGTCCCTACCAGTTGAGTTGTGATGAAGCGGCCTCTTCTGTTCTGTCCGTGGTTATAGGGCCTTTCCAGCTGGTGTTCTGTTGGTAACTCCAGCTGACTTTCTCCAAAAGAGTAATTCCAGATGCGACCTGGGAGGAGATTGGTGTAGCTCCACTTACTCCTTCGCCATCTTGCCACAACCTCTATTTATTTGTTTAAAGATTTTATTTATTATCTTTTTACAGAGAGGGGAAGGGAGGGAGGCAGAGAGGGAGAGAAGCATCCATGTATGGTTGCCTTTCACCTGCCTCCAGCTACGGACTTGGCTGGAGAGCTGGCTTGCGACCTGGTTATGTGCCCTGACTGGGAATCGAACCAGCAACCTTCGGGTTCATAGGAGTCTTATCCCCTGTGCCACCAGCCAGGGCCTAAAGACTCATGATTTTTAAAGGAACACTCTTTTTTCATCTTTACTAGTTTCTCTGGACTTTGAACATAAAGATGTCCATAAGTATAGCCACGGGCTGGTTCTGGTACAGCTGCTTCGGTAAGCATAGCATCAACCCAGAGTGTCTCATCAGAGGTCGGCTGCCCAGAGCCGCGGCCTCACCACCCTGTTTCTTTTCTGCTCCGCCACCCAGGAAGCAACCAGCTTGGCCCTATCTACGGCCACACGTCGGTGACGACAGGAAGCCTGCTGGACGACCACCACTGGCACTCCGTGGTCATCGAGCGCCAGGGCCGGAGCCTGGACCTCACGCTGGACAGGAGCGTGCAGCACGTCCGCACCAACGGCGAGTTCGACTACCTGGACCTGGACTATGAGGTGACCTGGGGACACGGGGACTGACGAGCGCCTGGGGCTGCCTCAGGCTCCCACTGGTGTCGTTGGGTTACTGTTTAATTACCTGCCTCCCTGTTGTTTCCACATTCTTTACAGAAGCATTAACATATAACTTCAAAACCTAATTTAAGCCCTGGCTGGTGGCACAATGGATAAGGCGCCGGCCTGCGAACCCAAAGGTCGCTGGTTCGATTCCCCAGCCAGGGCACATAACCAGGTTGCAAGCCAGGTCTCCAGCCAGGTCCGTAGCTGGAGGCAGGTGAAAGGCAACCATACACTGATGTCTGTCTCCCTCTCTGCCTCTCTCCCTTCCCTCTCTCTGGAAATAATAAATAAAATCTTAAAAAAAAAAAAAAAAAAAAACACCTAATTTATTAGTACATACCATTTTCTTCATTTCAAAAATTTTAATAATAAATACTTGGACTAGTTTTAAAATGTTGCTACCAAAGTAAGACTATGAAGAGAAGGGACCATCTATCATGTTATCAGGATCATTTAGCAAGTCCTGAATAAATTTGAGTTAAAATCTTTCCATTGGTCATTAATTGGAATATAAATTACTTGTTGTACTTGATAAGATACAGTATGATATACAAGTGATTGTTTAAGATTTGTGGCAAAATACTGAGTAAGAAGTCCTGAATTCTGATTTACATTAAGCCATTTATAAATTTATGACTGTTACTAGTCCTTTTCTTTTTTAAAAGATTTTATTTATCATTTCCAGAGAGAAGGGGAGGGAGAGAGGCAGAGAGGGAGAGAGACATCAGTGTATGGTTGCCTTTCACCTGCCTCCAGCCACAGACCTTGCTGGAGACCTGGCTTGCAACCTGGTCATGTGCCCTGGCTGGGAGTCGAACCAGCGACCTTCAGGTTCGCAGGCTGGCACCTTATCCGCTATGCCACCAGCCAGGCCAATAATTCTTTTAATAAGTTCTACTTTCTCAGATATAATCGCCACTAAAAATTTTAAAACAGACTATTTTAAAAAAATTGTGCATAAATAAATTAAAGGATCTTTTTTACCTTCCATATGATCAAAAATTAAAACATCAATGATCTTGATCCAGTAAAAATAATACATTCTCATAATATACTGGTAGGCATATCAGGTTTTTAAATAAATTATTTGAAAAGCAATTCAAAGTTAACTCTATTAAAAATGTTAATCATATGTAGGAATAAGACTTATTATGCATGTTTATCACAGCATAATGTGTACTAAGATAAAGAAATAATGCTAAATGAGCAGTGGAGTAGAGCAGTAAAATAAACAGGATGAAATATTAATCAGCCAAAGGTTTCCAAACGTTCTGAATTCATGGGACCCTTGGTGTCTTATTAATTTTCCACAGCTGCCCTAGACCCTCCTCTAGTCATTGGAACCAAACAAATTAATAAATGTTTATGCCCTAAGAACTCA
Source organism: Noctilio leporinus (assembly GCA_004026585.1). Classification (NCBI taxonomy): domain Eukaryota; kingdom Metazoa; phylum Chordata; class Mammalia; order Chiroptera; family Noctilionidae; genus Noctilio; species Noctilio leporinus. The sequence continues at coordinate 57,125 of PVIW01002154.1, forward strand.
GTAGCCACTTAAAAAAAATTCACGTAGAAAAAAAGGACAAGTCATAGTTTTATTTTACTCTTAATGATAATAGTAATGTACTAATGGGGTATGTGACCTGCGCTGGACAACGTGTCAGAGTTTGGAATCAGGGTTGCCATGACCATCCTGGTTTTCTGTTTTGCTTTAATTTTCACATGACACTGTTTTTAGCTGCACAATGAGCAAAATCCCAACCTCACCAGGCAGGGCGTTATCAAGAGTGGAGGAGCAGGGTGTGGGCCAGCAAACTGTCTCAAGCTGGTGTTTAACACAAAGTGCTGAAGTTACCCAGTGCTGCTGCTTCCTTTTAAAATATGAAACTGTGGGGCCCGTGAACCTGAGCCCCAGCCCTAAAACTGCAGGTATACACATGTGCACATATATTGTGCGGTATCTGTCTACCTATACTTTAAGAATGTGGAATCTGTTCACCATAAAATAATGAAGGAAAAAGTCAGGATTTACAACTGTGTTTTCTACTTTCTTACATGTTTAAGTAGTTTCTATGTTTCCGCACTAGGAGTGTATTTTGTAAATTCCTAAAGAAGAATTCAGAATAGGAGATGTCAGCGTGTAGAGGCAGCCAGGTGGACTGTGTTAATGAACCTGGTCAGAACACCATGCAGGGAATCTGCTTGAGGAAAACACTTGCTGGCATGTGTTAATGAACCTGCTCAGGACAATCGGATGCTGGGAACCCACTTGGGCAAACATTTGCTGAAATGTGCGACTTGCAAGTTTAAAAACCCACCATCAGAAGTCCTCAGAGAGACTCCTTTGGGCCAAGAGGTGGATGGGGAGTAGGCCTTCCCTCCAACCTCCAGTAAACCTGTTGATCACTCCTATTGTTACTGAGCAAAGTGGGGTTTGCTCATGTGGCACCTTGGGGTAAGACCCAACAATTAGTGTTGAGAAAAACAGGTCTTTATTTACAATATCCCAACCTGAGGGAGCTGTGAGCACTTCAGCTCAGAGCCCTGTTCTCCCATGAAACCCAGCACTTCCCTTGCTCCCTACAGGCTATAAGCTATAAACGTGCCCAGAAGTTCATTCCTTATCTGTCAGCTCCCTCCTTCAGGAGCAGGAGTATGATGTCATCAGCCTCCATATAACAGTCCAGGAAAGCATGTCCTGTGTTGCACTGGATCATGCTGAAATCCAGGTACTAAGAGTCCTGTCCTCATGTCCCAAGTTCCAACAGTCCAGAGTCCAGGTCTGCAAGGCATAGCAATCGGTGGCTTCCGAGTGGTAGCCAGCCGATGAAAGCTGCAGCCAGCAGGCTCTTTACTAGTCCAGACTGTGTGGGCCCCTTTCCTCCTTGCTAACTGTGTGGCTTTATCCCTGCCTCCTTGCCCCACCAGCATGTGTTCCCTCCTTCTTCTCTGCCCCACATACCACATGGTCTCTTTCTCCTAAAAGAGTACCGCCTTATTTTTAAACCTTGATGGCAGCCTATGACCAATCTCAGCCACTTCCAAAATCTTGCACAGGCCCCATAAATTCTTAGGTTACCATTGTGTGGTCAAAAGCTGCCCACCCCCACCCATCCGCTTGGCTCTGAGCTTGAGGCTAGGTGGTGGTGACTTGCAGACCTAAGACCCTAGCTGTCAGCCATAGATGTGCAAAATAGTCTCCCTGGAAAAATGGTTGTGCTTCCCTGAGCCCCATCCCCCAACCCCAAACAGCAGGCTATGCAGAATTTTGGCTTTCTTCCCCTCTGAAACTCTGCTTTGGTCTCCTGGTGATCTTGCAGAGCAAGCCTGCTCTGACAGAAAATGCTATATAAACCCTGATTAAAGACTTTATTAATATTGAAATAAATTCAACACATTTAGGAACTAATTCTCTCTCCAAAAAGGCCCCTTTAAAACAAAAATGATTGTTAAAAGAAAAATAATGTGGAAAGAAAACCCAGAAAATTTTACCTCCTCTAAATTAGTGCAATTCCTGGCTTATGTGACTTATCTCCCACTTCATGAAAGAGCATGAAGATGAGCAGTTCATTTACCATGAATTAACTTTGAAGTTCTGGAGAAAAGGCAAGAAATCCTGGAGCATTAGCAATGGACAAACAAATTCTAATTTTCAAAACCATTAAAAATTGGGGTTCACAAAAACATTGGGGATCACAACCCCATTTGAGTTTGTGATGAACCCTATGAGTAGCTGTGCACATACCATACTGGTGTCCGTCCAGGGTTGGCTGTTTCATGGACACCCGGGGGCCCATCAGTATAGGACCGTACCTGAGAGACTCACCTGTAGACTAAAGTGCCTGGGATATGTTTGTTAGAGATGTTAGGAAGAAATTTAAACTTACTAGAAGAATCGGCACAGACTCAACTCACTTCTCTTTGTAGTGCGGCTGTTGACTACCACCCTCTAAGGTACTGCAATTACTGTCCTGTGCTCCGATCAAAGTGGTTGGCTTACCTTCTTATTCCTGCACGTTTATCTCAATAGAAAGGGATTCTTTTTGCTCGTTTATTTACAGAAGATGAGGGACTATTGTAGAGTCAGTCTCAGTGTTTTTGTGCAAGTCTCCTTGACTCATCCGTTTTCACTCTAGTTCCTGGAATCACTTAAGTCTCATGAGACCAAAACTTGCTTCAGAGAGGTTGGTAGATGCCATCTGTTGGCTAGGGAGCACTGTGCAGGTCTGAGAAGCAATTTTTTTGTTCAGAAAGAAGCTAGGAGGAAAGGACACTTAGAGATACCCAGCTGTCTGCCATGCTTTATAAACCCTTGGTAGTTCACAAGATGGCTACTGCAGTTATGTTTCCAAGTCAAGCCCGTCATCGAATGGCAACATCAGTGGTAGTCACATGAGTCATATGACTCATGCCCGAGGCTGAATCTCAGAATTGCGACAGCTTTTTACTGCCAGGACAATTACAAGAGTAGAAAATGATTTGTGGTCCAGCCACTTTATTTTACCGGTGAGCATACGTAACCAGAAAGAAGGGAGTATTCTGCTTTTTGGCTGCAGTGATCTGTTACGTCATCACTTGATTAGCTGCATTAGGAACTGGGGTATGAACCCTGCCCTCTTAGAAGTGAGGAATCTGGTAAACGGAGTCTCTGGGCTTCAACAGGGCACATCCTGTCCAACAGGGCACATCCTGTCCAACAGGGCCTGTGCCTGGCTGCTGAAGGCAGATACACCTGAGTGTTCACATCATCCTTCCCAAGGAAAACGATGGTCCCCAGATCAACTACGCACATAGAAAAGGAATAAAACAATTTTACACTAGGGTTTAGTGTTATAATTCAAAATGTGATGCTGCATGTCAATAAGGATAGAAGATCCTTTTACTCTCAACTGGGAAGGAAATTAGTAAAAGTTATGGATAGGAAATTCAGCACTCTAAGTATCATAACTCCTACCTTTGGTATTAGAGATACCTATATCTATCTAATAAGTTCAGCTCAGTGCCCCTTAAAAATATTTTTCAATAATTCTATTATTTTGGTAATTCTTTATTTTTTTCCTTTTGTAGTTTTCTGATTTTTAACTATATTCTCAACTTTTCGTCCTGTATATAAACTTTATGGCAAATGATACAGAGCTACCATTATTTTTTTATATTATTAAGTGAGGCATTTTGTTTTTCTATATTATCTCTTAAACCATCATTAATTTGTACTTTTTTCCTCTAAATCTAATTAGGTGTGTAAAGTGCTATGATGCTAAATGATAGAACAATTTTCTAATGGTATCCTAGAACACAAAGATCTTTGCCTTATATATCAAATATGTAGTCTTGACATTTAAAATGCCTTAACTATTGCTTTCACTTTCAAAACTTTGTAAGAAAAATTGATCATGGTAACACTGAATGATAATTAAAATACACATAATATTTTATGTATCTTGATATTGCAGCTATGATTAGTAAATTCATTTAGTATTTTTCATTATTAATAGTAAATGTCATAATTGGCAATGCATAAATAAGTGTAACTTTGTATTATTTAAAAATGATATTACAATGCTGTAATTTGACCAAAGATATATGGAAAAATAATCTTTCTATAGGCAATAGTAGCTAGAGATTCACAGTAAGAAATATTAGCCTTATTCCTTACAATTTAGAAGACCTATGATATGTTTGAGCCTGTACTTCTCAATTTATATCCCCCAGCTTTTAAGCTATTCCTAATCCATATAGTAATGAGACTTCATGAACTATTTTCTGTATTCACCGTTAGTCTAATGAATTTGTTACTTTAATGGTCATTAGACAATAATAAGTCTATGTCAGGTAAATACAATATTCCTTGCTTTTGGCTGTAGTTTTATCAATTTACATATTAGTGCTGGTTATCTCCTGATAAACAGAAGCACTTATTGATAGGATGCCTTTGAAGGATAAACATGAAAATGTATTTTTAATGTTACTTAATCAAATATGTTTGCTGTTTGAAATGTTTTCATACATTCTCAGGAAAATTTATAAAATGCCTTTTGGGTAGTAAAACAGCAGAGGATTGTTGTAATTTTCTTGTTCAATTTCTAATCTAATTGTCAGAATTAATGATACTATTATGCACTTCAATACCAGCATAAATTGATATGCATTGGATTTTTGGAGACAGAAAAACATCTGTATATATTGGTTCATGTAAACATAACTGGCCTTGCCTATATGAATAGTTTCATCTAATTTATTGTGAATAGTATGGGTTGGGTTTTTTTTTTAACCATCAAATGAATACAACGTGAGTGTGCCTATCTTTTTTTCTCTCAAAGATAACCTTTGGTGGCATACCTTTCTCTGGGAAGCCCAGTTCCAGCAGCAGGAAGAATTTCAAAGGCTGCATGGAGAGTATCAACTACAACGGCATCAACATCACGGACCTGGCGAGGAGGAAGAAGCTGGAGCCCTCCAACGTGGTAAGGATTCACCCCCCCGCAACACTGGCTCGTACCAAAACCCCAGAACCCCTGTGTTCCACGGACTAGGGCACAACATCACAGCAGTTCCCTCGTGCTGGTATTGGGCCCACAGTCTAGCCCTCCCTGCCTTAACATGTCTGAATGGGTAGGCGCTGGGTGTACTCTGAGAATCAACCCTGGTTTTGGGGTTGAATTTGCCAGAAATAGACAGCAGATCTTACGCCAAATGGGTGCGGCATGTTAGCCCAAGTGTTTCTGCGGCCCCGGTTTCAGAGGGACAGGCATTTTCCTGTGATGCGCTTTCCCCCAGCAGGTGCACTGCCCTTAAATTGTCGCCATCACGTTTCCAAATGTCACATCCTATGTGGCTCTCTGTTGTGTGTTTACAATGGGATTCAATATTGTAAAGCCAGGAACTTGATTGTAGTTTCTGAAACTCCCCTGTTTCCAAAGATGATCACCCAAATCTATAAATAAACGCACTTTTTGTCAAGGCTCTCATCATACTAAATACAATGTAATTAAATCAAGATCAGCCACCACAGGATAGTGAACACTGTGACCTAGAAGAGGAGACCAAAAATCAAAGAACACCCCGGTGTACCTTCCTCCCTGTGACACTGCTTAAGATGATTTAAAAATAGCAACTTAAAAATCTAGCTGCTTGGAGCATTGTCCTGTACACCAAAAGACTGCAGGTTCAATCCCCAGTCCAAGCACATACCTAGGTTACAGGTTCAATCCCAGGTCAGGCGTATACAAGAGGCAAACAGTTGATGTTTCTCTTTCCCTCTCCCTGCCTCTCTCTCTCTGAAATCAGTCCTTGGGTGAGGGTTTAAAGTAAAAATCTAGAACGTATTCTGTGTGGTTCTGCAAGGCAGCAGCTACTTCAGCCCAGAACATCTGGAATTCCAAAGGCCACACAGCCAAGAGCCTCTGCCAGTGGACAGTAGCCTGACTGTGTGCACTGGGCTGGGAAGGGCTCTGAAGGTCTCCTTGTCCCGCGTTTGAGCCTCAGGTTTCATTAAATGGTTGGACAAATGGAAACCTCCCGATGACGAACAGGGTGTAGGTTGGGTGCAAGAAACTAGAAAGCAATAATTGAATGTCAAATTTTCCTCTAATAATTATTTTTCTGATAAGTAATAGTTTATACTAAGAGTGAAATATTGAACTTGATGTTAGGTCATGAAGCATATTGACTACCGAGAACAATAGTAATCTCTCCATTTACGGGCAACAGGTGCTGTGCTAGCAGGCCCGTGGTACTTATGAGAATAAGAATATTCTATAAGAGAGATATTGTCATAAATATTTTGCAGAAGAGAAAACTGAGCTTGAACCAAGAAAAATAGCTCTCCAAGGCCACTCAATAGGACTGACAAACACAGACTGTAGATTCACAGTATATGATTCCCAAGTTCATGGCCGCCTTCCATGGCATGTTATTTATTTGAATCATGCCAATATATGTGCAGTTTTAATCTTTGGGTAAAATGGCACCAGGGTCCTTTTGTTTTCTCAGAAATTGTTGCTTAAGATAGCAATTCAGTTCATCATGATATTTCTGTTACTCGCACATTTTCGAAGAGGTAAAATGTTACCTCTGCCCACACCTCCCAGTTGGTCCTCACAGGTGCCCATTAAGTTCCCAACTGCAGAGAATTTCACTGAGAAGATGCATCCCCAAATCGACTTTTCCTGCAAAATCTATTGTGGTCATAAATGCTATTTTCACTTGAATAACAAAGACACCGAAGAAAGCATAAAATACCTATCATTATACTTGATAAAAATACAAGCCATATATTTGATGAGCAGACATGGAACAAACTTTTAAATGAAAACAGGCATACATATGAACATTTGAGGCAGGGCAGGAACAAATAGGACATTTACCAAGACAAATAAGCATGTGGGAAATTTGCTCTCAAAGATGTCAAGCACTGATGTTTCGTGGAAACGTTCTCTGCAGCCATGCTACACCCCCTCCATTCATACCCCTTCCCTCCCTGTGCACTGGCTGTGGGGTCAGCATCATGAGTCATGAAGCGCCATTGGTTTTGCTGGGAGACAATGCCCACAGCATCCATGTGGTCAGCTATGACATCTCAGTTGTTAGGGATACCCAGTCCCTTTTACTGGTAAAAGTTAGTGTTTAAAAATAATTGTCTATGAAGGTACAGAGCAAATTTAATTTGAATAACCCTTCAGAGAGAGCCTGCCCTAGATTTAATGGTGAATGTGCTGAAATAGAAGCACTGTTTATCTAGGGATCAATAAGTAGTGGTGTGTATTTAAAAAAAAAAAAAAAAAAGATGAAAGAACCAGTGAAAAGTATCAAATTCTATTTCTTAAGTTATTACGGTGGGATCAAAGAAGTTGGAAACAAATGCAGATGTTCAGATCTTAAAAAGGGAGGTTTTTAGTGTTTGAACATAAAATGTAGCGTATCAAATTTGTAAGAATAAGGCGAGTATGAGCCAGAAGCTGTAGTTTTACAAGTTTTAATTTTGTACATGCATGTCACCCTTTCCATAAGCAGAAATTCATTATGATTGAAGCATAGTTCGTGGCAATTTAAATGGGATTTTGAGTTGAATGAGAAAATACTCTGAAATAGTCACAGTTATGCTGGTGCCAGTTAATATTTCTTGGCCATGCAAACTGTGTTAAATGTATTGACATTGGCTCAATACTTCTGGGACAGACCTCGTGAATAGGTAGGGGTATAAAATCCAAGATTATTTGTCCCATGGTAACAGTTGAATAAATAGCAACCAGATGACCGTAGTGCCCACTGAGACAGAGCAATACATTAACCAGCATTTGAATAGGACATCAGAAGAATGCTGGGTGTCTCTTCCCCGCCTGATGCCTCATGGTGGTGTCGTGGGGGGCAGAGCAGCTGAACTTTGTGGTCTTCAGCAAGCCCTATGGCCCTCACACCAGCTCTCAGGCTGCACAGCCCCTGCCCAGCCCATCACAGCCACTGTCAGCCTGTCCGTTTCATGGTGGAGTGTGCTTGTTACATCCCTCAATTTGATGTCCAGATTCTGCACCCTCGGTCCATGTCATGGTATCCCACTGCCCAAGTCATCTCTCTCTGCTGCATGTAACAGATTGGGACAGGCCAAAGCTCTGCTTTGAAATCAGTAGAACTGTAGCTGTCTGCGGCCTTACTTGCTTGCTGATTTCATTCTGCATTTTGCTCAAAGACGGCCCTCGTGTTTCACAGGGGAACCTGAGTTTCTCATGCGTGGAGCCCTCCACGGTGCCCGTCTTCTTCAATGCCACCAGCTACCTGGAGGTGCCCGGGCGACTCAACCAGGACCTGTTTGCGATCAGCTTCCAGTTCAGGACTTGGAACCCCAATGGCCTGCTGCTTTTCAGCCACTTGGCAGATAACTTGGGTAGCGTGGAGATTGACCTCACCGAGAGCAGGGTCGGCGTCCACATCAACGCCACACAGACCAAGGCCAGCCAGATAGACATTTCCTCAGGTCAGTGTCGCCTCTGTGGTATTTGTGCCTAAAACTGCTGGGGCGATTTCTGGGGTTTCATTCTCTTTTGTTGGTGTTACATGCTGGTGGCTGGATTTGGATCCAGACTTTTGAGGTCCTTTCTTGGTCGCCCTGAGAGCTGGTACACTAAGGTTAACTTAGACCCTTACTTAGAGGGTGAGGTGTGGGTGAGGAGAAAAGTGGGTTGAGACTCTTTGAGCACCAAAATCTTCCCTTTCTTCTCAGTTCAATAGAGAAATACATATTCCTTTAAGTGAATATTTATGCTTCAAAGCAAAGACAAAGAATGTTTGTTTTATCACCATAACAGTATCTGGTATAATTTGCCTTCATGGACATTCAAGTATCTTTTACTATTAATATTAGGATTGTAAGAATATAATTATAGCTTCAAAGGTTTATTATATTGAACTGTATGAATCAAAACGTCTGAGTGATTTTGCTAATAGTATGCAAGTTGTCAGGAAGAAAGCAAGCCATCAAAGGTGAGGACAAGGTAGATGTATCAACTGAGTAGGGTGGTTTTTAAACTTGATATCGTAGTGGTGTGATAAACTGAGGTTTAGGTAATGGTGTCTCTGAATAGACAGAGCCTTGGAACATTCTTTGAGGAATGTGGTACAAGGAAGGTGGAACTGCGACATGAGAGGTTCTAAACTAAGAAAACTCTGACACGATATGGGATTGATAAGTGTCAGTGAAAGGGCCACACAATTTCTCTAGATGTTCCTTATAATTGCGTTTATTTTGTAACTACTTAGAAGACAGAAAACTAATATTTCTGAGCGTCTCGTCCAGATGTGCAAAACACAGAGAGGAAGTTCATGGCCATGTGCGCAGCTGCATGGCTGCTGGCTGAGTCTAAGCATTCCTGGTTAGCTGGGGACACCACATGTGCCCCTGACTTTGTACCTAATGCACACATTATTTGTGTTCTCCTCCCCTCCCCTCTGGTGGTCGCTCCTTGAGGAGGCGGTGGGCTGCCAAGACTATCCCTGGCATGTAGTAGTTTAGTACCCGTAGTAGCAGGCATGCCCTGGGAATGGTTGGCAAGGTCAGCACAGGGGTCCTTGGGACACGTGTTCATTCACTAACAGTTTCTTGTGTTGAAGGGGGTGTGTCCTTTTTGTAAACAAGCTCTTTTTCTGTGTGCTATGGCTGCATAGACTATTACTGGGAAAAACTCAAGGAAGACATAGTCACTGTTCTGTAACAGGAGTTTCTGAACTTAAAGCCACTTCGAACTATGTAGATACTTACTTTTCCTGCTTTCGCTTTGTTTTGCTTTCTCCCCGGATCAAGATGATTGATCCACCATGTTTTATGACTATTTCCCAGGACAAATTCTCTTGGAGAGATTTAGAGCCAAGAGAAAATATCTGGAGAGATCTGAACAATGCATAAAACAAATATACATAGAAATACTTACCACGGTTGGAAAACTCACTAATATCTGCTATGTTGATGGTCCTTTTCTAGTGATTAAACACAACAGAAATGCTCAGCAAGACCCTCTCCCATGATGCTCTTAGTAAACCTGCGGTGCTGGGACCATAGCACTGGAAAGCAGGTCCTGAAACATGATGGTAATAAACACGTACTGATTATATGTGGCCTCATCTAGGACTCCAGGATACCCTCATCTAATTTAAACTGTGTTTATTCAAGAATAAAGAAATCCAATATCTAATAACTCATATACCTCAGCAGATTTGCTTAAGTTATGATAAAATTGGATTTTAGAAATTTGTGTCAGTTTAGCCAAGAATCCATGGAAATGAAGGTAACTGATATGAGATGTAGTCCTATAGTCTTACACATATGTTACCATGAAAGTAACCCTTAGTGTTTCGAATACTTCCTGCTTCTTCTTTTACATGTAGTGAAAACTAAGATTTCGTCAGATGTCATTGCTCAAGTTTGAGAAATTTTAGTGCATAAGTAGATACACATTTTAAACATTTTATCTTGTACTCATGTAAACTGTGGATATTAAAAATTAAAGGAGCCCTAGGTAGTGGCACAGTGGATAAGGCGCTGGCCTTTGAACCCAAAGGCCACTGGTTCAATTCCCAGCCAGGGCAACAACCAGGTTGCAAGCCAGGTCTCCAGCCAGGTCAGTAGCTGGAGTCCGGTGAAAGGCAGCCATACATTGATGTCTCTCTCCCTCTCTGTCTCTCTCCCTTCCCCTCTCTCTAAAAATAATAAGTAAAGTTTTTTTTTTTAATCAAAGGAAAGAGAACAAGGGATTCCAATGTGACAACTACATTCCTTCATCCTGCAAATACATATCAAGTTCATTGATGGCAATTTTCATCTGTATTTTAATTCATTTTACCAAATTCAATTAAATATAAAAAAAAAAAAAAACTTAGTGTAACAACAGTGAGAAAATAATTTAGAAAAAGAGATTAACTTGAGACATACTTTAATATAATGTGGATATTTTCTTTTCTATCATTTTCTTTATTTTTAAAGATTTTATTCATTATCTTTTAGAAAGAAGAATAGGGAGGGAGAAAGAAAGGGAGAGAAACATCCATGTATGGTTGCCTTTCACCTGCCTCCAGCTGGGGACCAGGCTGAAGACCTGCTTTGCAACCTGGTTATGTGCCCTGACTGGGAATCGAACCAGCACCCTTTCGGTTCGCAGGCTGGTGCTCAATCCACCGAGCCACCAGCCAGGGCCCTATCTTTTTCTTTTTCATTAAAAAAAAGTTGCCATGGTCCATAAATGACTTCATGACCTAAAAACAATTTGTGGCCCACAGTTTAAAAAAACTCTAACCTACAGATCTGTCTTCTTAATTGAAGTTGGAATTTTTTAAGGTTCTAGTTGCCCTGGGGGCATTCATTCACTTCATCATGTTATGTCGGTAAACTAAACCTTTCAGGAACAAATTATAATAGTAGTAAGAAAGTATTACTGTCTAATGTATAGTAAAAAGAAAAGCCTACCTACAACTGGAAATAGGATATTTATTGTAAAATGCCTCAATTTCATGCCATGAATGCACAGATAGATGTGTAGAAAAATAGTCTAAAGTTGTGCGCTGCCCATATTAATAACATCATAAAATGTGATTCAGGATTTAAATAGTGGAAGGAAAGTTAATTCTATTGCTGACCTTTCTCACCTATTGAAAAAGAAATCAATTTCTATCCATGTAAACAAAGCCTTTCAGAAAAATCATTCAGAGCCTGTGTCTCCTAAACCAGCAATCTCTGGTGAAAGACTTTTCAGCATCCATGTCGTGCTGTAAGGCTGGGCTCAGCAAATACCATCTTTGTTTGCCGTCCACCTCCAAAGAGAAGCTGTGGTCTTGTTTTCTTTTTTGTAAACCTTTGAGTGGCGTTTAGGTGCGTTAAAGGTGTCTTAGCCTTCTGAGGTTGCTGTGGTAAAACACCAAACTGGAGAGACGTTTTTTTCTCAAAGTTCAGGAGACTGAAAGCCGAAATCCATGGCTGGAGTGTGATTACATCACATTCTGGTGAAGGTCATTCTCCAAGTTGCCAGCTTGGGGCTGGTGCCTGTCTCCTCGCCTGGTGGGAGAGCCTGGGGACCTCTGTGGTGTCTGTTCTGTAAGGTCACTAATCCCCTGATGGCCCTCCACCCTCATAAACAGAGCCTTCACCAGTCCCCCTCATACCACCACATTGGGCCTTAGGGCAACAGTGCAGCTGACCCTTGAACAACACGGACTTTTTTTCAATAAATACTGCAAATGCATTTTCTCCCTCAAGATTTTTTAAAACAACACTGCCATTTCTCTAGCTTACATCATTGCAAGAATACAGCACATAATACAAAATAGGCGTTAGTCAAATGTTTAAGTTACCAGTCCTCAGTAGGCTCTTGATAGTCACATTTGGGAGGGAATAAAAGTAGCATGTGCTGTATTTTTTATTGTATGGGGTTCAGTACCTGTAATCCCCCTGCTGTTCAAGGGCCAACTGTGCCTGAGATTGGAGGACACAGACATTCAGACCCTAGCCCCAAAGAGTAGACATTTTCTTGGCTTTTTGTGCCACTTGGGAACTTACTGGTAAACACTGGCAGTTGCCAGCTCTGTCTCAGTAAACGCATTTCCCCAATCACTGCCTCTCCCAAACAGCCAGAATAGCTTTTGTGGTGGTTTTGTGAACATTTAAAAATGTAGTTAGTTAGCACAATGATGATATTTTCAAGAATAACGTAATTCCAGTTTAAAAAGTTCAGATATGGTTGGCTTCATGAGGTTACTTTTTCATCACAGAAAGAAAAGTCTTGTGTGCAACGCTCTTTTTTGTTTGGTTTATGGAGAGTAAGAAAAAGTAGTTTGGACTCTTTTAAGATGTTTCATGCCTGAGACAGGTTAAAAATTAATTGATTTGAGTATGGATTACCTTGTTATACAACACTGAGTCAATTGCTAGGAATTAGTATTGTCTCTGAAGTTAAGACAAATAGGGAAAAACATTAAGTTAATCAAATCTAATTCCGCTGTAATAGCTTGCTTTTCTGACAGGTTTTTTTCAGGGGGTGGGGGAAGAGAGATGAATTCATGTCTCAAAGCATTTTCCCTTGAGACGGTTGTGTGCTATCACAGAACAATAAGGCCCTGGATTCGCAGAGGGAGGTGAGGTGCTCAGGAGGCTTTTTCACAGAGCTCTGAGCTTGTTTTAATTAGGATTTGAGATTTGTTCTAGGTATAAATGCAGGAAACCATGGACAGTTCTGCAGCCCGGTTTGCTTATTTGATTTTCCCGAGTTCTCAGAGAGGCTTGCGGTGAGAGCCTCACATAGGGTGCCAAGCGAAAAGCGTTTGCCTGCATAGTGTATTGCCCCTGGGTAGCTTCACCTAACTGGCTCTTCATTATATTTCAATTTTTAAAGTTGCTCTACTGTCATCATGCAAGCAGAGTAGAAATGTTCCTTTAATTATACTTCTGTGCACGCTGGTGCATTTTTACACCACTAGAAGCATAATATTCCAACATGAAAGAGAAAAGAGGCTGGAGTAGGTTTTGTGGTATTAGATATTGACTTTTTTTTTTTCCCAGAGAAAAGGGGACATTTTAATTTATAAGCACACTTCAGGATACGCTACCCACTCTAGTTTCTACAAGGTTTCTGGGTCTTTTGAAATAGCCTATGCCTTTTTCAGAGAAGAAATAATAAAACATGACTTCATGTATGCATAATAATTTTTTAATGGCAAGGAGAGGCTAAAATTAGTCAAGTTAGGTAGATAAAATGGATGTTAAAAACTCCCCGAAAGAGCATGTCATGGTTTTCAACTTCAGTTTATTAGGCAGATTTAAAGAATCAAACATCACTACTACAAACTAACTTTGAGAATTAAATTGAATGATGCAAGACCAGCACAGTGCACAGCTCAGGAACCTGGCACTAATCCATGGATCTAGTTGATAGCTGAAGCTACTTGCCAAACAAGTGAAGGGAGGACACAGCTGTGGATTAGAATTGCCAAGAGGCCCATCATTTCCTGTAAACACAAGGGCTGACCTGGAGGGTAGTGTGCTGAGTGAAATAGGCCAAGCAGAGAAAGACAGTTGCCACATGACCTCATTTATATGTGGAATCAAAAGCACAAATTAAAAGAGAAACAGACTCATAGATCCAGAGAACAGACTGACAGGCACCAGAGGGGATCAGGTGGGGGCTGAGTGAAAAGGGCGAAGGGATTAAGAACTACAAATTGATAGTTGCAGAATAGTCACAGGGATGTAAAGTACAGCATAGGGAATACGGTTACTAATATTGTGATAACTATTCATGGGGCCAGTGATACCGGAAATACCGGGAGGGGGGAGGGGTGTGTGTCATGTTGTGAAGCACATGATTGTCTAACCTCTATGCTGTATGCCTGAAGCTAATACAGAATAATATCGAATGTAAACTGTAATTGAAAAAAATGTAAATAAATATTTGTCAAGGGCAGAAATATCTCTTGATAGGTGACTAACTGGTAAATTGAAGCAATGTAGATTATGGTAGTAGAGTGATAGGTAGGCAATTATATTAGTCAACATTCTACAGGGAAACATAACTAATACAGTGTATATATAAAAAGGAGGAGATTCATTTTTAGGAGGAACATGTTCACACGCTTAAGGAGACCGAAAGTCCCACTCTCTGCAGTTGGTTTCAGGGGGTGTAAGGCCCAGCCTGAAAGCCCAAAGGCTTAAGAGTGAAGAGCTGGTGTTGTAGGTCTAATATGAAGGCAGGAGGAGCTTGGTGTCCATCATCAAGGGCAGGCACAGAGAAGGAACCGTCCCTCACTCTGCCTTTTTGCTCTGTTCCTGCCTTCAGATTGGATGAGCCCCACCCACCTCTGGGAGATGATTTTTTATTCAGTACAGGAATTGAAATGTTCATCTCATCCAGAAACACCTTCTCAGACCCAGAATAATGTCCCAACAAACATCCGGATACCCTCTGACCTGGTCAGATTGACCCAGAAAATTAACCATCTTGTTCATTTTAAATGGTTTTGCCATTGCCTATATAATTTTGTTTTAAGTAGTTAAAATTAAAAAATAGTGTCATCAAAGGGTGATCAAAGGCCAGTTACCAGATCCTGGTAGAGCTCCATGGGAATCTCCGAGGTGAACTTGAGATCCACTGAGATGTTTACCTCACCTGTGTCTCAGTGTCTTTGTTCCCAAAAGCTCTTCACATGAAAATTTTGAAGGAGCCACACACTACTGGTCAGAAAGTATTACCCTTTGGTAGCATGGTATCAGAATGGAACTATGTGTACAGACCGACCTTTCTTTGTAACTCAGTTGTATGATGTATTTTATTACGACACATTGCCTGTGAGACCTTTGTAACCCAAGTGCAGACCCTAGTTCTGATCACTGAACTATTTGTGATCAGATATATGTGGGTCCTTTTTCTTCTCTGCAGCCCTTGCATTTGCCCTTTTACTTCCTGCAACCTCAGGAAGTTTGACAAGTCAAGTCCTGCCTGGATTTTTGGCCATAGTACCTATGAGCATGTGATTAGCACATGGAACTTTCCAAAAGATGCTGATAACCAGCCAGTCTTTCTTCCAGTGCTTCCAATCTTGCTCCCAGCCTTTCTGGGATCCTTTCAGGGGTGGGAACCCTCTTGCTGGACCTCTGTGCAGAGGCCAGGATTGTGCTACCCCCAGACTTATCACCCCATTGCCAGTCCCCTGCCTAGATTCCAGAGCACAGCTCACTTGATTCCCATTGGCCTTCCTCACCCCTCATTCCAGTTCTCTGCTATTTTGTGTCAGACCCTGAACTTGCTGACTTGAGTCTAGGCTGCAACCTCTGAATGTCTACAAACATCATCTGTGTCCTTTGGGCAAAGTGTTAACCATCTCCCAATTTGAAATGCCTCTGGGGCCAGTCCTTGTGCAGATCTGTGTTCCATGGAGCCTCACTCTGTCCTTTCCATCAATACATCCCTCCCTGTTGTCCCTAGGCATGCAAACAAAACATAGTTAACTGGGGAGGGGGCAAGGGAGAATCACCAGCAGGGAAGTAGTAAGTGCACATACTCCCCAGGCTTTCGCCATGGCTGGGCTCAGACAGCCAGCTGGCACCATGGCCAGGACTCCAGCAGAGAGCAGCCTGCACAGCTCACGTTCTCCATCTGCCGGGGTGGGAGTCAGAAAACTGCCTTGTTCGAAAAGGGAGGCCCCTGGGGCTGGTGGCTGAGAGCAGCCTACTCCTGTGTGAACCTCGCTGACTCATCCATGCATCCAGCTTCCTCCTAAGGAGCTGAAAGTCTGGAGGAATGAGAAATAGGGCCACCCTGATGTTTCCCCTTAGTCCAGAGAGAGGGGAGATGGCTGCGAAGATAATGAATGACTATTAAATGCTTCCACCATGACCATCACTGCGCTCAATCCTTTACATTAATTGTCTTGCTTAAAGCGCCAATGACCTTGTGAGTTAGGTATAAAACCTTCTTTCTTGCTCATTTTTATCAATGCCAAAACCATTCTTCTAGTGACCCAAGTTCAAAACCTTGAGAAAGTTAAATTTTGTTCCTCATCTTTGCCCGGCACTTGTGAAGATTTAGCAAGTACCACTAGTTCTTATAAAGTACCTCGTCCATCCATCCTTTCCTTATCCTAGTTCAAAAAAAAAATCATCCTTTGAAAAGATCATCAGGGCCAGCTTAATTTCCACAAAGAACGTTTCTTTCCAATCATTGTCCTATGATAATGATATAGTAGTTACACGCATAGGCTCCAAAGCGACTGCCCACTGGCTAACAGTGATTGAGGTCTCTCTGCGTTCTAGTCCCTGTGTAAGCGAAGCTAATGTCCACAAATGCATTAAGTCACTTAATTCAATAACTCCTTAGGATAAAGACCATTATCATCTATATCGTAGAGATGAAGAAACAGAGGCACAGAGATAGCATAATTCACCCAGACTTTCCAGCTGTGAAAGGACAGAGCTTGAAAATGAGTTCCAAAGATCTGAGTCTAAGCCAGTCCTCGTGGCCACTCTGCTGCACTGCCTGTCACATTCGTTCAACCCAATGGCTTCCATTCACAAGGACCGGACGTTACTGACTATGGTACATCAGAAGCATTTGTTGAATTGGACATCACGGATAGTGACTTGTCACATTGGGATTGAAATAATCCCAAGGGGCCTTCAAATAATCCAGTTCTAACTTCTTTGCATTCCAGCCATAAAGAGTGTGCCTAAACTGAGCCCCGGTTGGGTAGTTGGCCTTCCTTTGTCCATGTACGCTGACTCCTTCCCACTCTCTCCCGAGAATCTTCTCTGTGTGCTGTCCTGGCACTCCGTGCGCTCCTCCTGCTTACCCATCAAGACCTAGTTTCAGTATCATTGCTTACCAATATGGGGCCAGTTCCTTTCTCAAATCCCAGGGGATAGCGACCATCCTTTAATACTCATATCTTGAATAATAATTATTTTTCTTGGTCGTGCCTTAAATTGTAAAGTGCTGCATTATCACACCTCACTCATCTCTGGACTCCTCTGAGCTTCACCATGACTCTTGGTAGCAGAGTAGAGGGATCAATACTTCCATCTTTGTTTTTCTTATTGGTCTACCCTTGTACATTTATAGAGTTTCCTTGCTCTCCTCTGCACCTCCTGCCTCTGAGAAGTGCACCCCACAAATTCTTTCCTGATGAAAATTCCAAAATGACCATTTCCAGTGTGTCTTATCCTGATGGAAAAGTGTCCATGAAGCCCCAACATTTTAAGAGTAAGTTCTATGTGGCTTCCTCCCAAAGCCTGAACACTCACCCCATGGTGACCTCCAATACTTCTAAAATTTAAAATCATGTTTATGGTTTTCATGTGTTTGTCATTGTCTTCTATTCAAACTTATGTGCCTTAGAATGACAAGGCTTCCTGTCCTAAAACCTTCTGAGGACAACACTGCTATTCCGACTTCCACCTGCCTGTTTGTCTGTCTCTGAGCCTGGTGCCTGCAGTGTGGCATGTTTCCAAATAGCCAACTGATTGATTTTTTTTTAATGAACTAATACCAAGATGGTATGAACTGTAACTTTATAATTTTGTTGTCTCCATCAACTTATAGGAACTAAAATCATTGGGAAATGAGAGTAGCAAGTATTGCGGAGGAAATAATTGCTTAACTGTGGGAGGCTAATATGTTGGAATTGATCAAGGCCTGATTTTGATGTGATAGTTTTATAGAAAGAAGAGTTGTTTTTCGAAGGTATTGATGCTTAGAGCTGTACTAGGTAAACTATTACATGAAGAAAATCAAAACACACTTACATTTGCTGAAAATGTATTCTCAGGTGCATGGCATGAAGTAAAACCTTGACATTAGCCATATTCCCTTTCTATTTATTTATTTTTCACAAAGAAAGCAAACAAAAAGAAACATGATTAAAATTTATGTTACCTTGAATTCTCTTCTTCAGGCTTGGGAAAGCCTTTGACGTGATAACCCCAAGGGAAAAAATAGGACATCTTTTTGTTCTGTCTTCTAGTTAAGGCCCCTGATTGCCAGTCAGTTCTGTACATGCTAAAAACAGAAACTTTCCATTAGCTGAAGCAACATCCTCTGCCTTGCTCTGTCAAGGGAAATAGTGTCTTAGATGATAAGATCGTGTTGCCCAAACTCTTCCTATCTGATAACTCCCAGCCAGCACCCTTTCTCTGTTAGGTAACAAAACACTCATACATGCACTTCGGAGTAACTTCATAGGAGAAACCGCATGTAGACACGAAGGGATACATGTCCTCCCATCATCCTTCGTCACAGCCCAGCACAGGCACTCATGGTCTTAGGTCCGCCGAAGTGCACCCACACTAAGCCCAGCCCCCTAACTCAGCGGTGACGGGAAGGAGGGAGCTAATAAACTCTACTGTGCAGTTGCTGTGCAGGAAAATGTCAGCTCGGGGTCATGCATGCTGCTCAGTTGGCAGGTGAGCTCCCTAGCCCAGAGCTGGGCGTGCTATTCCACGCAGGGTAATCGGTACCAGAGGCACACGTAGCAAATGGTTTGTCCATAAAAAGCTTGATGAGGGAAATAAAGCCCTTGATAGTCTCTGTAAAAAAAAATTTCCCTTCGGAAGCGGAAAGAAAAAAGTGGGTGCTCTCTATCTTTACGTGTCGTTTGACGGCCGAGCAGTTCTGTAGTGCGCAGTGTAATTTATTGCGTAGGGTAGCCCACGGGCGTCACTGTGGGGAGGAAGCCAGCTAAGGGACGTGAGTTCTGCTGCTGTGAATGAGCAAATCTGCAGCCAAAGGCACAGCCCACAGTTTTGTGACTGCGTAGGGCTGTGGAGGGCTGTGTGCCTGCTTTGGAAAAGCCTTCACTATTTAATGATGTGAAAACCTTAACATTTAATCCTCTGCCTCTAACTGAGTGCTGCAGTGTCTCCATTTGCCAGGTCTGAGTGCTGTAGAATGGAAAAGATTTCGTCAGTAAGGTGATGTGACATTAAACAAGGAAGAGTTATAGCTCATCCTGAACTTGTGTTGAGGGCTTAGTTTTTTCCTACTTTCTGCTCTCAAACATTGGAGCACTTACTATAAAGCAATAAAAATAGGCCACAGATTGACTCCCTGAAGGAAGCCATGTGCGTGGGTCTGCAGGAGCCAGGCGGGGCTACCGAGGACCGGACACATAGGTCTTTGCTCCTCCGTGGGTCTCCGGGAGGCTGACCCACCTCAGCAGTACATGACACGGGGCCCTCATTGAACCAACCCTCTAACCAGGGATGGGAAATGTTAAACAAGTGCATAAAATACTTAAAGAGTATAATAAAGACTATCAAGGACATAAGCAAAAGTATTGAAAGATGATGAGTAAACAGTATTAAATTTAGTTTCAGATACAAAGGATATAAAAAGGGTTGCGCTAGGATAGGAAAAGCCTAAACTTCAAAGGCTTATGACATGCAAGTCCTTGACTGTTCAGGGAATGTCAGTAGGGGGAGGTGGCAAGAGGGAAGAACTGAGTGGGCAGAGGTAGGTAGAGGCTGCGTCATGGGAGGTCTCATATAAGATGCAGTAATAAGGTAGGATTGAAACCCGTTCTAAGAGTTCTTCTCAGATATGGCCATGATCTGATTATTAAATGATGCCTCTAGCTACTGTGTGGGGAGTGGGTGTGTGGGTGGATGGAAGGAAGGGAGGAAGGAAGGAAGGAAGGAAGGAAGGAAGGAAGGAAAGAAAGAAAGAAAGAAGGATATGATAATAGACTACAGAATAGGATTATAGACGACAGTGGAGAAAAGGGAACAAATTAGAATCTTGCCTTATCCAGGTATAGATAGTGCTTGTTTTAATGAAGGTGATAGCAGTGGTCATGAAGAGGGGTTCTGGGATTTGAGAAATGTTTAAAAGGTGTCACACCTTGGCAATCGATTCTATGTGAAGTGTGAAATAAATGTAGGAATGAAGCCGGGACTGCAGGTTCCTGATTTGATTAACTAGACACATAATGTCCAACTGGATACATCAGCCCCCTTGGGCTGACATGGAAACGAATGGGAAGAAGAGTCTGGAGAGAATCCAGCTCTTTTGAGACCTGTTACAGTTTATATGCCCTTTGGCTATTGACACAGTCAAGTGGAGTCATCAGGGCCAGGAGTCCGCAGGCAGAGAAGTCAGGACTGCAGTTACAGACCTGGGCTCCATGGATGGTGTTGGGAGGGATGGAACTAAATTACTTTGGTGAATTAGAAAGGATTTTGGAAAGAGAAAAGAAAAGAATCCCAGCCCAAGCTGCAAGGTAGTTAATTCATCTTTTCAGAATTCGGGAAGAGATAGAAAAGCCTACAAGGAGATATGGACAATTAGGTAAGAAAAAAATCTGTAAGTGTGATATCCTGGAATCATAGGAGGGGAATTCCTCAAAAATAACAGTTTACTGTTAAAAGGGAAAAAATACACCTAAAGTGGCCAACTATATAATACATGAATACTTAGAACTTGCCTAAGTGCAAGGCGGACTTGAATATGGTATGACAATTCTGCCGCCACCTCCCCCGCTTACTGACTTTGCAAAAGACTCAAACAGGACCGGTTCCATCTCTAACAGACAGCCCACCCAGGCTAGTGCTATTGGGAAGAGGAGGAAAGTGTTGTTTTCTATTGATGATCGCTCATCTGTGTCCTGTTTATCCCGCCCCTCCGCCCTTTAATGACAAGTCAGTAAGTTGACTCAGAAAAGGTGAAACTTAAAAAATAGAGGAATAATCCCACAGACTATATCATACAGGGAAAAGCTGAAAATATTTGAAGTGGCCATGGAAGGAGCTCAGGGGAGACGGCTAACCCCTGGAAGGAGCCCCAAGGGCTAGAAAAGAAATAGAATATCAACCAAGACCATGTTCTTTCATGAAAAACAACTAGGAAAAGACACAGCTAACCACTGAGGAATGCTGTGTGGCTCCTCATATATTGGGTGTTTGATTTGTATGTGCCTCATGTCATTGTCACAAATTCTGGAATGGGTAATTAACCTTTCATAGAGAGAAAGCTAAAACCAATGAAGGTTATGCCACTAATCTAAAGTCTAAAGTAACAGAGTTGGTGCTTAAAATGCATTTGGCTCTTTTCCTAACTTTCTATCACCTTGCGCTAGTAAAAATAATAAAGAAGTGGCAGACGTTCAAAAACAGGGGAAAATGTTGAGAGACCAGGCAAATCAAAGGACAGATAAGGAACCGGTGTAAGGGAAATGGTGAATAGGAGCCTAGTTCCTATTTTGTCAAGTTAAGCAGTAAGAAAAACTGTGAGAAATAAGCAGATAAAATGATCACTAAGTTAAAAGAATCTATCATCAAGTTGTTGAATAATAACAAGAAGTCAATGATAACTATGCACTTTTCAAATAATTCTTTGAAATAACTTCACTTAAAGATGATAACACAAATATTTGCATCCAGTCTGGGCATTTCAAGCAAAAGTCTATTTTAATGGCCTGAGTTGAATACTTCCATCCTTTATTTCACTTTCACCTGCAGAAACACAATGGTTTTGTGTCTTTGCCAGTAATTTTCCGGAAAGCATTTTCTAATGGGCAAAAGATGCACACATAAAATGTAACTCATTGAGAATGTACTTGGCAGCCTGTTTTGCTTGCAAATCCAAAAGATGATGGTTCCTCCCGGCAATGGTTCTGCGCATTCCTCCAACACGCTTTTCTGCGGCTGTCTGGGGGCTTCCAGAACCCTGAGGTGGGCAGAGCTGCTCAGGGCCCATGTGCTAATTTAGAAACGGAACTGTCCCTGGGAAGCCTCCCGTGTTAATTTTGAGTTTTGGCTGTTGCACCCACAGTTTTTCTCCTGGACGCCGCCATGAAAAAGCCGTGTTGCCCTGAACCATGCTCATGGGAGATGGTGGGAAGATCATGAGGGTTTATGCCCTCACACATGCATCATTTAACACTCGGGTTTCATGCTCACGGCAGAACCGAAGATGCCTGTGCCTGGTGTACACAGTTCATAGAAGAGACATGGAGTCATGCATGTAGGACATGAACTCTCTTTTGGGAAACTAGATACTAACCGAGCAGTACTCGGGCAATTTTATAATCCAAAAAGCTCATACCTACTCATTGCTCCTATGTTCTGTGCCTTCACTCGTCTCAATAAAGAACATGCGTCTGGCAGTTAGTTTGGGAGCAGGATGTTGTGTGGTTAAGAACCTGGACTCTGGAACGTGGCGCCTGGGGTCTACCTCTACCACAACTCAAGTTCCTGTCAACTACTCAATCGCTCTTTGTCACAGGCTCTTCATTGGAAACAGAGTAGGATGAAGATAATAATAGCCCTGGCCTGTAGCTCAGTTGGTTATAGCCTCATCCAGATGTGACAAGGTTGTGGGTTTCAGTGTCCCGTCAGGGCACATGCAGGAAATAAATAATGCACAAATCAGCGGAGCAACAAATCAGTGTTTCTCCTTCTCCTCCTTCTCTATCTCCCTGAAATTGATAAATAAAAAAATTAATGAAGATAATGATAGCATCCATCTCTTATGCAAGCTATGAAAATTAAATGCACAATGGTTAGGGTCTCTGGCTCACAGAATTGAGGCTGTGGTATTATTTTACATTATTGGTATTGGTTTTGGTCATATGGAAACACAGAGAATAGAATCAGTATCTCCAATAATTTGTGATAGAGTTGAAAGATCAAAAAGTCAGTATATAAACGGACACTTGACTTACACAACTTTGAATGCAGTATGAGATTTGATTAATGATAAAATAACACACTGGTTTATAATGCTTGACTTTGAGGTAGATACTATAAATATTGTGCTCAAATAGTCACACAAGATTAAAATCAAAAGACACTGTAAAGTTCACCTTGTACCACTCTCTCATTAAACAAACAGGGAAACTGAGGCACAGATAGTCAGCCCAGAGCTGCGCTGCTGTGTCGTCAAGTGACCCAGGGCAGAGTGCGGGCTGATGCATGTTCCTGGCCTTTTCCGTTGGTCTGCACTGGTTTTACAGAGGACAGGAGGTGACATCAGAGTAACAGGGTACAGGGAGGGGCACACACACAATGTGTGGGATGGGGTAGCGTTCCAGAGTGCTTGCACAGCCCTGCTGGGTGAGGGCAGGGTTTTGGGCAGCAAGAGCATGTGCTGAACAGGGATGTGGCTGTCCCCTCCGTACAACAGTGGGACGCCATCAGCAGGAAGCAGAGACGCGTCACCTACAATGTCACATTCAGCTAACAAATATCTATTGAATATTTACGACCTGCCCAGTGTCCAGTGTTCTACCCAACTGATAAAGGTCAGGCACAACACAGAGGTTTCTCACTTTGGAGCTTCAGTTCTGATGGAAGACAACAAGCAACGGCGGTGACACACAAATAAAACATGCAGGAATGACATGGTACGTTGGGGACGAGCTGAGGTGGCGGGAGAGGGACTTGGGATGCAGCGGGGTAGACACAGAGCAGCACGGGCCTCGCCGTCCAGGCGGAAAAGCTCTGGACGGGCAACGGAGCTGCCCCTGGGCATCTTGGGAGAGCGCATGCCAGCCAGAAAGAAGAGCAAAGCGATGGCTCTGCCAGGGGCATTTCCCTGGCTGTGTGAAGCAAGGATGTCAGTGTTTATGGAAAAGACCGTGAAGGATGGAGGAACAATGAGGGGGGACAGGGGAGGGTCCAGCCATGTCAGACTGTAGTCCCCTCAGACACTTCTGACTGAAATAGGAAGCAGGTGCAGAGTCATCGTCTGTTTCACATCTTAAATGGTCACTCTGGCAGTTGAGGTAAAACGGAGACCTTAGAGTCCAGGCACGGAAACAGAGGCAGCTGTTAAATTCCAGGTGAGGTCAGCCTGTGTGGGAGCAGAGGTGTGGAGAGGCCGTTGGAAAGTGTGACCTGATAGACTGTAGAGGGTGGAAGTAGCCAAGGGCAACCCTCCAGGAAAGGACGGTGTTCAGCACGAAGCCAAGAGGTCATTTCAAGGAGAAGGTGGTCGTGACCTGGGTCAGCTGCTGCCAGGAGATCAAACAAGGAGGGGACTGAGAACTGACCATGGGTTGGAAAACATCCATAGAGGCCTGACACACCAGAGCAGGGGGCTGCCGTTGTGATGGAGGACTGAGGCATTGGAGTATACAGCCTGGTCGTGGTCTGGCGTAAAAGAAATGAGTCGCTGAAGAAGAGATTTTCAGGGGTGATACATTGCCAACATCCAAGAAAGTGATCCACAAGATTTCACAAAATGGTGGATCTTGTCTAGATTGGCTGAAAATATACCTGTTCAAGAGAAGTATTGGTTTCCCCCTAGAACTCAAAAACCTGTTTCGAATGTATTTTCCTTGATCTCTTTTAACCGGCATAGGCAGTTGTCTGTGCCCATCATATTGATGCTATTTATTGACTTGAAAATCATTTCTCATTATGGCATTAATTCTCCCTGCCTTCTGTGGGCTGAGCAAAGAGAATCTATTCTGTCCTCTCAAACAATGCCAAAGGCAGCTCACTCACCAGACGGGAAGGCGCTATTTCAACTGCCTTCAACACAGATACTGATCTAAAGCCAGCAATGTCTACAGCCAGCCTCATTCCAGGGAAGTTTTCAGACTGCTGATTACTGAATCTTAAATAGTGTCAACCTGTCCGTGGTTGGCTTCTGATGTATTTAGGGGACGGCCCAGTTGCATCATGGGTTATTGTACCAGTCAGGGTGAAGTTGGGAAACAGCCCATCCAGTTATTTCAGCAGAGAGCAGTGATGAAAGAGGCATTGGCAGATGAACCAGGTAAGAGAGGAACTGTAGCGGCTGGAGGAATACAGGGAGGAAATCGGGTTATCAGGACAGAGGGGTTTTAAGGAGACTCCAGGGTTGGGTCCGAAGCCCTGGAACTGACACTTGTGTGTTGGTAATAGGGGCATTGACAGGGGTGTACTTAATATGATTGTGCTTTTCATAATTAATGTTCTATGTAGCTATATGAATAACCATTGTGAAGAATACGATGGAGACAAGTGACACGATGCACATGTGATAGAATATGTATTATATTCTATAAAGACTCACACATGTGCTTCTATAGTGCGTTCTATCAACTATAGGCATGACAACACATAGTGTGTACTGGGGACACTAATCATCTGGAGTAGCAGTGCACACGTTAGTGGGGACAGGAAACTGAGGAAGCCAGGTTCCCAGCCTGCGTTGGTACATTAAGACTTTGGGGGACTGACCCTAAGGACCTGGGCTGGACCTCTGAGCACAGGGCCTGCCCACATGTGCCAACACAGCTCGGAATTGGGGCCGATGTGGAAACGCTGACCAAGTGCTACTGGACCAAACAGGCACACGGGGTGACAGGCCATTTTTGTGGCAACACTGACAACAACAGCAAACCAAAAGGAAGGGCCTGGCTTTCTCTGGCTCTCAGATTGTGCATCTAACAAGGGGCCAACTGGTAAAGGAGGCGTGCCGTTCTCCAAGTCCCACAGCCTGCACCGCAAAGCGAGACATGGAAGCACAGGTTTTGAGCTGGGGGTAATAGTTTACCATCTGACAAGACAGCGGTGCCTGGACATTGGCTTAATGAAACGTGAAAGCCCTGTTTAGTGGCCACTTTTGTGCTGAGCACATGAGTGAATCCAGGCAAGCCCTGTGCTCATGCCTGGAGGTGGATTCAGCACCTACAGGGGGTGAGGGAAATGCACTGAGGAGACCGAGTCATGAACCTCGAATGCCAGTTGCTGATGTTTCAGCCAACCTGCCAAATGCCCACTAGAGAGCCCAACGCAGAATCGTCACCTGCACTGTGGTCCCCTCATTTGTGTGGATAGTGCACTCAGCCCCCTGAAGTGCTCACTGCAATCATCTCCTCTGAGTCTTCTAGGGTCATGAGAGGCGAGGAGAAGAGATAAGACCCTTTCCAGGAAGCGGTCCCGAACTATGACGCTGATGACCAAGGACATAGCAGAGGATATTTCTGTACTTGAACCCTACCAGCTTATGGCCTCCTCGTGTTGTGAACAAACTGAGGGAGAGATTTATTCAATGTTAACACAAGCCAACAAACATGGAACTGATCATGGCACCTCACCTTTACATAAGCAGGCTCGTAACCACAAGTCACCTTTCACATCCCGAAAGTGCCAGCTGCAGAAGGAGTGCACAGGGAAAGTAAAGAACTCTCTCTTTTCCCCCCATTTCCACTCTTTCACTTCAGTAAAACTCAGAGACCAGAAAGCTCATTTGCTCAACCCACCTGGCTCTACTGGCCACTTGTCTCTGGACTTGAGTTTTTTGGTCCCTGTTCATAGTCCAAGAAAACAGTAACAAGGCTGACTTTCACTCGTTGCCGCTTCGATCTCGTTTCTGGGTGGCCAAGAAAGCCCCTCACGGCCCACCCCCAGATCCGCAAAGTATACTGAGCCCGAAATGCCAGGAACGGTCGTTTTTCAGCATCATTTTTTCCCATTGTGATAACTAAGGTTTTTGGCCCTGTTAAAATGCAAGTATTTCTGGAAGAAAATTCACAGGCTGTCATGGGAAGGTTCTAGCAAGGGGATTCTAAGAGGGATGACGGGAGAGAAATAGCCTCCTGGAAACAAAACGGTTTTGTAAAGAACAGCCTTTCTGCCAAGGCAGTCCTCACAGCACCTGTTCCATTCCTCTCCATGCTCCAGGTCAGGCCCTTTCTGAGCATCTGTTCGAGGCTGACCTTCCTTTTCCACAGTGGAACTCTGTTTATTTCCTGTATCACCTTTTAAAAAGAATGCACACTTCTTTCATTGAAATTTTTACATGAGTCTAGTGTGTCTCTACCACTAATACACGTTCTTTGAGAACTGGGATCCCTCATGCTCAGTTCCATATTGTTCCTTAGGAACCCCCTTCTCCCCCGCCACTCCCCCACCCCCGCCCTGGCTGGTATAGTTCAGTGGATTGAGCACTATCCTGCCAACTAAAGGGTCACCGATTCGATTCCCAGTCAGGACACATGTCTGGGTTGTGGGCCAGGTCCCCAGTTGGGGGCACAAAAGAAGCAACCACACATTGATGTTTCTCTCCCTCTCTTTTTCTCTCCCTTCTCTCTAAAAATAATTAATAAAATCTTTAAAAATAAATAAATAAAAAGAACCTACCCCATACCTGGCACAAATATAGTGCACATCTTTAATGCACTTGGCTGGATGGATGAACAAATGAATGAATCAGTAGCGTGAATGAGTTTCAGATGCTTCTGATTCCACCCAGATATAAATGCCATATATTTATTTAAAAGAGGTATAATGAATTATGAAGCATAAATTGAAATTGCAACGTTACCTATTTATGCTTTCATGATCAGTAAACCAATTAGTGGTACATAGCCTTCCATTGTGTTGGTTTCATATTGTTTTTATTTGTTCATTATTTTTTCAAATGTTTACTGAATTTATGGGGGTGACGTTGGTTAATACGAGTATGCCCGTTTCAGGTGTGCAATTCTACAGTGCATCATGGGTGTTCGCCCTCCCCAAGTCAAGTCTCCTTCCGTCACCATTTATCTTCCCTGTACCCTTCTCTACCTCCCCCATCCCCTTCCCTCTGGTAATCACCATACCTGTATTCATGAGTTTTTCCTTACCTTAATTCCTTCACCTTTTTCACCTAATCCCCCAAGTCTTCTGTTATTTTAAAGTATATTTAATTTCGCATTAAATCAGCGGTAATGAAAACAATTTAAATACTTTTCATGTTCTAAAGAAGTCATAAAAACACTGCAACCAAATGACAGTTTAATAATGTGAAGTTTTATTTGCAAATCTCTCATTTCTTTGTGCTCATATCGACACTCCTTTTTTCACATTCCCCAGTGGTTTCGCATCTCTAGCCTTGAAGTGAAGAAGTGATTAAACATGTCAAAACAAATAACTCCGCGTTTTAGTTTTCCAAGGAAATTAAAATTTCATGGGCTTTTGAAAACAGCCATATGGAAATACCCAGTTATAACCACGTCGGCTTCTCATGCGACAACATGCCACCAAGCTAAAAGATGTTCTGTGTTTTTATAAATCCATTTTGAATGATAGCTGGAAAAAACTAAGTTCAGCTTATCCCTAACAAGGCTGTTCATGATAACAGTTCTTCTGCGGGTTTACTTCTACACCATGGATTACATGCACAGGGGCCCAGGAGCCCTATGCATTTACGAAAAGAGAAGACTTTCCACACTACTTACTTAATCGCGTCCTACACTGCCAACCTGAGCTGAAAGAGAATGAACCTATTCATTAATATGGCCATAAACTGAAGCTTTACTGTATGTAAGCATTAGTACATGTTATCATCAGACACAGTCTCAGTGGTTTTCCTTCCACGGTAAAAGGCGTGGGCAATGCCTGCATCGATAGGAAAGGCTGAATGGTGGAGTTTTCTCCCCACCCCTCTCTCCTCCTGGGTGTGCTGGAACGAATCACGTCCTTGTTGAGCATCTGGTGGAGGCCATGCACTGAGTGATGCACTTAGAAAGTACAAGGAGGAGGAAAACAGGCATCCAAAGTTGCAAGCACGTATGTTCTAAAGAAGGGAACAGATAGCCAACAAAGCATTACAACATGGTGTCATAAATTCCATAGAAATAATGCATACACGTTGCTTGGCACGCAAGCAGGGGCCTTGCTTTTTGAGTTGGGGGATTTACTGGAAATTCAGCAGAGAAAGTAACATTGATCGGAGAAACATAGGAAAGGCCAGGGTTTTCCATCAGGGCAGAGGTGTGAGCTGGTCTAAACAAACGGAAGAGCATTCGTAAGGTACAGGATGGCATGGTGTCCACAAGGAACTTGAAGGGTGTCAGGGCTGCACAGGAGCAGAATTTCCTTACATTTCATTCAAATTGGGAAGTCTTGCATGGCCTGTTAGAGAGCTCTGATTGTATCCTGTGGGTGGCTATTGGAAGTGTCTCAGTAGAAGAATTGTATAATCAAGTCTGCATTTCAGAAGTGTGACTTTGTGGGAGTGTTTAACTCTTCTGTTAGCAATTTTTAAAAGATATATTATTAAAATAACTACACATGAGTTTAGGGTGAGAATAAAGTCAAGATGAAAAAATGGAGCATTTAGAACGTCAGATATATCTATGTATCCACGTTGCTCAAACGTTATTTAATTGCCTGAAACCTTTTAAGGATAATCTCTTTTAATTTATATAATTAACCATACTCATTCTTCAATGCTGATTAACTATTTCAGTCTTCATGTTACTTTTTAAAAGTATACTCGTTTTAGTAATAATCATACATTCTAAAGGCTGGGATCAGTGCCTAATATGATTGACCATGGTATACATATCAAACCATAATTAACTCTGCATCCAATCTGCTATGCAGCATAAGTCGTGAATATGTAGGAAGTCCTAAACTGACAACTGTCCAGGAAGCCTAACTAAGAATTTAGTGTATCTGTTCTCTAGCTATGAACCACAAATCTCTATATAATATGAGTCAGATGGTATTGGTGCAGAAGCTGTAACACAGGAATGACGTAAGTTTATCCAAAGGTTTGAGCATGTTGGCTTTCAGTAGCTGAGATCATGTAATTTGTAAGACTCTATACACATCAAAGGTTCACTTGGATATGTTTTAACTCCATTTTGAGCTACCCAGTCCCTGAGCCACGATGACTAACAAATTGGTTTATCAATATCACAAGCAATTATAAGCCACGACAGCTGTTTTCATAAATATCACCCTAAAACTGGAAAGTCTTTCCAGACTAACAGCATCCGATATAAAAATAGTCACTATGCAGACCCTTTATATAAGTGATATTAATGGATATGCATCAGTTATTACATCCAGGCCATTTCTCTCATTTACATTCATGTTTTTAGGAACTTGTTTACTAAATTATGAGACTATGGAATAAAATATCCCTGGCTCAGAGGAGAAGGTTGATGGGAATTTATAATTGCAGAGGTTTTATCCAAGTAAAAATGATCTTGATTAATGCATCTGTCCCTGTCAAGATTTTATTTTTATTTATTGTAGCTTTGCTTTAATTACCACAGATACCTACTTTTATTAACTAAGATATAGTCACTGAACACCAGCAACTTTTCTTGCACACAGTGTGCCTATCGCAGGAAATTTGAAGACTTTAAATTCCTGAAAGAGTTCAGAACTTAATAAACAAGATATAAAATTGCAATATGATAATTAAAGACTATAATATAAGTACACATTTAAAAGAGGCAGCTAAATCTTAAGGGGTGAGATGGAGATTTAAGATATTGTGTGTGTGTGTATCTTGAATATATGTATCTAGTTTATAGATCTTTTTATATACATATATATGAATAATATAAACTTCGATACCCAGAAGCCTAGGAAAGGGAAGTATTGAATCTGGTGGGTAAGTCGAAAGGGAGGGTGTGGCCTGTCCTTTGAGCATATGCATGTACAGAAATGGATACTGTTACACATATGTGGCACATTTGTCTCTATATATAAGGGCATGTGGGTCCATTTACCTGCTGAGCGTAGCCTGCGTCATAGGGAAACTCAGCAACAACGTATTGACTATTCCAGGCGTTTACCCAGCCTTTTCTCTAAGTGGAATGAATGCCTGGGCACCAGTCCTCTTGTTTCCAGTCTGGTTTACAAGAAAGAAGCTGACACATCCCTCCCTCTTTTCCATCATAGTCAACTCGGCATCTTGACCAGTGTGTGTGCTGACCTCTATCCACATCCCTGTCCTCACTGTGAAGAGGTTGTTTCTGCTTCCCACATACTTGACATCTCTTCCTGCGAACCTGTCTACCCAAGAGGTCCCCTTCTAATACATTTTGTATAGATTTCATCCCAGCAGAACCATACAGGGTGTTTTCATGAGTCCTTATTCCTTATGTTTATCAAGAGAAACTAATGCTGTTTCCACTTTGTTATGAGTTGTCTGCTTTGACTGCCTCCCTCACTGACAGAGGAAGAGGAGAGCTGTGTGTGTGTGTGTGTGTGTGTGTGTGTGGATTACATATGTAAGACCACTTCAGCAGGACTTGGATCTGCCCCATAGATGAGGCCAGACCACGGGCTACAAGTGGAATCTTTGGCTCTTAAACAAACCAGCACCTAAACCATATCCAGTGTCTTGTGTCCTTAAAGCAAATATCCTCTTTGGCAATTCCCCACCTGCCTTTCTGCACACCCACAAATGGTGGCTCTCTTTCTCAGTCGTACAGGCTTACAGGTGTCCCACTCTGGGCACGTGGGGACCCTCACAGCTAGTCTCTGGAGTGGCCCACCTATATTCTCATGTAGCTTGGCATTTAGGTGAACCTATGCAAGCTGCTTAAACTTTCATCTAGGTTTTCTGTAGAGCTCATTTAGCAAAAGAAAAAAAAAAAACTAATTTGTCTTTTAACTCATTATGAATCATGTTATACAGTACGAAATGAGAAAGCATCCCTTTCTTTTCATAACTTAATAGTTATTCTGGCTTCTGATCAGTTAGTCATTGGCCAATCCATTGTCAATGGCCAGGGCAATCCAGCATCTCTCCATGGGCCTAGACAGGCATGAACTCCGTGGTGAAAGGTGTCTTCTGTGAGCGTAATCATGCTGGAACATCTTCGGCTATAATAATACTCTGACAAAATACTTACTGTTCACTTTGCTTTCTCTGTCTCCACGCATCAGTCAATGGGTTGCCTGCCATGCCCGTCTGGGAGCTGATGTAATAGCTCATGAGCTCCTTCAAATCGTTACTTGGTTAAAAGCATGAACATCTGATACTGGCTGATGTATGTCAGCTGAGCTAAGTAGCAGGCAAACGTGTGTGACTTATAGGAAAAGAAGAGCCGCCCAAGGTCCCACTGAAGCTTCCATATTAATCATTTGCTCTGGGACCATGTGGCAGGCACATGTCCCTCAGCGGAATGGAGCTCAGGTTCGCTCCCTGCGTGTCTTCTCCCAGCCTGGTGGTTTCCAGCCTGCTTCTGACCTGGTGAGGCAAGGTTCCAATACCCTCAGCCAAATCTCAATGACTGCCGCAAGTAGGTGACATGCATTCTTTGTGCACTGTTTTATTATTTTAATGAATTTGAAGTATTTGTAAGTACCCCGACAGGTGGTATTTGTTACTTAGCCAATTTCTTGTATGGTTGGGAAGAACTAAGACCTTATGCAAACTTCATTACTCTGACATACAATTGAGGCTTCGTAAGACCATGGAATTTTTTTTTATATGACTGTTTCATTATTCCAGTTAAATTGGATCTTATGACAGCAGGGTAGGCAATGTATGATGTCTTCTCTGATATCTAAAAGAGTGCTTTGAACTTAAGTGAAGAAACTTCCCTCAATGGGTATTTCCAAAACCAACGTTTCATTATACAAGGTTTTTATCAGAACGTATATTCAGAGTGCGTAACCTAAGCCCCATTGAGCAAAATACAGTCATCAACTGTGTTGTGGTAGAGACATTACTTTAATATCAGAAAAACTGTCCTTGATCTCAATGCCTCTCCAGAAATAATTTTGTCATCACTTGCTAACAAAATGTGTTCTGTATATGTGTGGCCTTAATGATAGAAACAGACATCCTACTTAGGAAATGTCTGAGCTTGTAGGATTTCTAAATTGGACATCTCGTCTGGCAGACCAGAGTAAGGGAGACCCACACGCACATAGACATACCTTTCAATTTTCTGTTCTTTAAAAAAAGGTTTTAGCTTTTCCATCTCAGACCTTCTATTTTGCAAGGTTGAATTTACAAAAGTAAGATGCTTTCTGAAACTCAAGATAAAGCAAAATGCTGGCTCTGGCTGGTGGCTCAGTGGAATGACACTGGCCTGCGAACCCAAAGGTTGCTGGTTCGATTCCCAGCCAGGGCACATAACCAAGCCAGGTCTCTAGCCAGACCTATAGCTGGAGGCAGGTGAAAGGCAACCATACATTGATGCCCCTTTCCCTCTCTTTCTCCCTCCCTTTCCCTCTCTCTAAAAATAAAGAAATGAAATCTTTTAAAAAAAAGATAAAGCAAAATGCAAGGAGAAAATGAAAATCAGTTCTACTGCAAGTCCCTGCACAATGAGACAGATATTGACTTTTTTAGTAGCAGAAGTTTACATGACAGGTGTTTATCCCTGAACTATTCCACAGATAATGGGAAGATTTTATAATGGGTTCTTGGCATGCTCAGGTTGGAAAAGCAAATCCATGATTGCAAGAAAGCTTGTTAGTTTTCAAGTTTTAGTAAGTTTGGGAACAAAGAGGGACTGTCTAAAACTGTTTCTTATATTCAGAAAGCTGTCATTATTTCACGGGATCCAAGTTTACAAAGCAGGCCCTGTGGAGGCTTCATGTAGAATTGCACCTGGCCCCGTAGACAACTGCTAAATGTGGTGGATAAACCTAGTCACTTGGTCCTGTTCCCTACCTGGCTAAAAATGCATGTAAAACACATGGTTCCTATTGAAACGTGTTTTTATTTTATTTTTCAGCCATACTTACTAAAACAACAATTTTATTCTTTACTGTAAGGTACAGAGTAACACATAAATGCCACACTTTGGTTTAATGGATTTTTAGAAATGGAAGAAAATATAGGCTCTGTAGTCATCACTCTTTGCTTTCAATATGAGAAAACTAAAGTCCAGAAAGGTTACCAGGTTAGTTTTTCTGTTTACATTGATTCACTAACACCTATAGATTCCAGCTTTGATTTTGCACTTCAGAGTACGGGCCGCCATCCACTTTGGGATAGAATTGGTCTTTTCATAGCTTTTGCTGTGCTCAGTGCCCAGGTTGGCTCCTTTCTGCTTTGATGATTTTATAGGAAACCTAAGACTTGATAAGAAAGGTTGGTACTTTCAGAATCATTTTGGCTTTTGTTCTTGAGAAATGAATTCCTTATACTTCTTTTTGATCATAACTTGAGACTCTTGACATGGAAAAAGTAAATCTTCCTGGACAGTTTTTTGACTTAGCCGTTCCAAGGAAAGTGATGGAGATGGACAATGTTATTGGAAAACTCCACAGGAGAATATGATAGGGCCCTTGCTTATAAAACAGATAAATAAACAACAACAATAAAGGGCTGATCAAGTTGAACATCCTTATCATATAAGTAAGGGGGTTAAGATTAAGTAGCAAAATGGTTTGCCCAGGTTTTTAAACAATTTTCATAGGGGTTTTAATACTGTACCTAGAATTTTTCCACCATTATAAGGCTGTTTTTTGTCTTTTTTTTTTTTTCTTCCTTTTTTCAATGTTGGCTAAAATCAGAAGGACCATAAGGAACCCAGTATTTCCTTTCCTCAATAATTGCCATCCATACATCTTTGTCTTTTCTGTTAATGGCATTAATTCTTGCTTTCCCCATATCTACTGTGCTTGCATACTCAAGAATCTTCATGCCTTGTACCAGGCTGCCCAGAAAAATGGTATAATAATATACTGCCTGATATTAAATAGTGAACTTTTATGATGGAGTCAATTTTTATCATATAGAATCATCTTTTAGTTTATTAATTACATGGTACAATTATAACACTGACTTCAGACCCCTAAAAATATATGTGCAAGTAAATTTTAAGATACATTTTGGTGTCCTCTTATGAATATCAAATGTAGACATTAAAAATGATAGGATAGCCCTGGCTGGTGGCTCAGTGGATAAGGTGCCGGCCTGAAAATCCGAAGGCCACTGGTTTGATTCCCAGCCAGGGCACATAACCAGGTTGCAACCCAGGTCTCCAACCAGGTCCATAGATGGAGGCAGGTGAAAGGCAAATATAAATTGA
Source organism: Noctilio leporinus (assembly GCA_004026585.1). Lineage (NCBI taxonomy): Eukaryota > Metazoa > Chordata > Mammalia > Chiroptera > Noctilionidae > Noctilio > Noctilio leporinus. The sequence continues at coordinate 92,314 of PVIW01002154.1, forward strand.
TGTTTTGCTCCCTTCCTCCCTCCCTGTCATTCTCTAAAAAAAATAATGACTAAAATCTTTTTTAAAAAATGTAAAAAAAAAGTGACAGGAGTTAATTGACATTATTTTAAAAACATTGTATATCAGAGATTTTACTATGGTAAATACAGGTTTCGTTTTAGTTCATTCAGACATGAGAAAAGTTACTGATTATCTAATTTTCCCTAAATTGGCTTTTATATCAGTATTTATAAATAAAAATTATGTTTGATTTGCTTTCTTTTTTAAAACATCAGAGTACTTTTATGCATTTTGAAAGTGAGCAACATTTATTTGAAGATTTGAAAGATTTTAATATTTTTATATTAGGAGTTCCTTTTTCAACCTTTTTCATCATTAAAATATTAGAAAAATATATTTTTAATGTTCTATATCTAAAGCTAAGTCTTAGAAATTGGTGTGTTTTTCATAATTGTTACAAACCAAATACGATGTATTATAAGCTGGTAATTTGGTTTATTTCTTTTTTTTCTTTCACCACTCTACAAATATGATTCCAGTGAGGGAAAAGCAGAAGTATAGTCAGCATTCTGAATCACATATAAGTACATGTAATGGGGATGAGTTGTACTGACAATAAGGCAAATCAATGGCTTTAGAAGATAAAAGCAGTTTATCAGTCTCAGATTCAACAATGCAAGTCATTTAAATCAAGTGGGATCATTTTCACTCTCTTCAATAACTCCACCAAGTATGCACTAGATAATGATCATGAAAAACTAGGAAAAGAAAAAATAGTTGCTACTCTTCTGTATATATGTATTATAGAAATCTGGATTCCAAAAAAAAATTTTTTTTCTGTTCATCTATACAAGTCTATTACCATTTTGGCTTAAGAAAACTAACTGACTTGGAGAGGCTAAGTTTTTATTATCGAATAGCATGTCTTTGCCTAAATATGAAGTTCTAGCTTCAAAAGAAAGAACACTTAAGACAACATAAGCAAAGCTGCCTGCAAAGAAAATCAGAGCAGAAAGTGAAGTTGCATGTGATGGAACAAACCTAGTTGAGTTACTGAAAGCTACAGGGGTCAATCGTAACTGGTATCTTTAATTTAAAGCATGTTTAAGAACTTAAATCACGGTTGGCCTAGTTTGGCTATCAGTATCATGAAAAATTACTTAATGACTTTATCTCTGCCTTCTCCACAATATAGGTGGTGTGTGACCTGTACCATCTTACATATTTAACAAGCCAAATAAGGAGTCTTAGTCCTTTGGGCTGCTGTCATAGAATACCATAGACTGGGTGGCTTATAAACCATAGGTGTTCGTTTCTCATTGTTCCCAAGGCTGGTGGTCTGAGATCAGGTGCTAGCCTGGTCGCAATTTTTGGGAAGAATTTTTCCTGGCTTGCAGACTGCCATTTCTTCTTGTGCCTCCACAGGCTGGGGGTCAGTGAGTGGAGTCAAGCTCCTAGGGACTCTACAAGGGCTCTTGTTTTTATTTTTCTGTGAGTTCTACCTTTATGAATTCATTTCATCCTAATTACCTCCCACATGTGAATGGGGAAGCCAACAACCATTCAGTCAGTCCATACCAAGGAGTTCAGAGCTTGGAATCATGGTTGCACTGACTAACCAGTTTCTGATGAAAATAGTGTCAGGAAACTGAGTCAGAAATTGCTTATTCTATTTGCTGCTTACCCATAAATTGGGTATTTCATTGTGATCATGACACCTAATAGTAAAATATATTCCTTGAAAAAATGGGAAAACATGCAATTAAATGCTGTGTAATAGACATTTACTGAATGCCTAGAATTTTTCTAAACCTTACACTCAACACGGTTGGAGTTATAGGGATGATTAATGTGATGTTTCTGCTCTCATTGGATATGATTCTCACTAATATTGGTTCATTTTAATTTCCACTTTTATTACCTTTCTTAATGATGCTATTCTCAGTTGATGATTTTGAACATAAGCAGATTTTCCCAATGACTATCTAATGTGTACCAATAACAGCTTTGTTCCTTGTTATATGTGTGTGAAGAGACAAAGGTTTATTCTTTCCCTGACATTTATGGCATCCCATGTACCTGCACTTCGTAAAAGGTTACCTAAATCAAATTTATTCCAAATAGGCAATATTTAACATTAAAAATGTCAAAGGGAGAGAGTAAGATCCTCTATAGGGCAACATAGAATTGGTTGACTGAATTGTAACTAAGGAATGAAGAATTATGTATTCCCTTTAAACTTCAACCCTTTGCTAATGAGTGTGTTGATTCTAACACTCACTCTGCTACAACCACAGCTGAAAGGTCGGCCAAAACCCCCTCAGTGTCATCATGCCCCAAACTGAATTTTTCTCCTTCCCTAAGAATGGCTCCTTTTCTTCTTCCATTTTTCTTTACCTACCTGTTCCCTTTATCTTCATTGGGTGGTATCCCCAAACATCCATCCCTTATGCTAGAAATCCAGCCATCATTCTTGATTTCCCTTTTTTTCACTGCCCATTCAGCCAATTGTCATTTGCAAGCGCCAACCACCCCTCCACAAGGTTCCCTATTAACATGCTCCATAACCCAATCATTTTCTCTGTCTTTACTGCGATGCCCCTAGTTCTGGCTGTCATGTACGTTATTGACATGACCATAGTTTATTCCTGGCTGTCGATGACTTCAAACTCTATCAATAATGCTTTTATAATTCTTTCAGACCACTGACAATGTGATCTATGCAAATGGTGAAGCTGCATCTGTCTTGCTTGATGCTTTGAAATATGCCAGCCCCCAACGATTTGGACTTTTGTGTATACACAATGCTCCTTGCCACCCTGCTATAGTCCTTTGGTATATCTACCTGCTTCTAGTCACCTTTGACTGACTCGTTCTTTGAGGGTTGACTTAGCCCCTCCTGTCCCCACTGCACTTAGCATATGGATTTAATATCATTTATTTATATTGCTGCTTTACGTATCATTTGAGGGTATATCCATGCAGTGTTTAATGCTTGTTTAATGCATGATGCATGAACCTGAAATGCATTTAAGAAGTTTAAAATTTATGATAGAGTGAGGAGAATGTGCTGCTTATATTAGTTTATCTGTGAACAATTCTTTCAGACGTTTTGGGTGCTGGATAGCCAGTGATTTGAAACTACATTGAGATCCCAAAGGGAGGACTTATAAGTGAGTGAATACTAGATTTTCATCATTATTTGCCATGTAATAATAATTAATATAACCTTCTTGATGACTGTCATTGGCATGTAACTTTCAGATTGTTTTTGTGAGCAAGTTGCATGGTTTAGTGAGCTTGACATTTACTTGGGGCTACCATTTACATAAATCAAGTGCCTCCGTAGCTCTGTTTTAACAAGATGCCATTTTAATGATTTCTCACTCTGGCTCTTCCAGTTTTCTAGTAAAACATCTATGAATTACCTGTGGGGGAAAGTTGACAATCGTAATGAGACATTGAATTAGACCTATCTTTGAATCTCTTGTCTGGAGGGAATTTCGTTACCAGTTGGCTTTTTGAAAACAAATGGGGATGATCCATGATGTTTCTGACAAATCGCAGTCTTGGCAGGGGCACCTGAAAATAGAAGAAAGAGGAGCTGTATGTCTTCTGCGATCCCCTCAGTCAGAAGTGCTCGGTGGACTGTAGCATGGGGCATGTAGTCAGTCATGGTGAGATAACCGGATAGGGGCCAGTGGGTGTTCAGGGCAGCAGGGGAAACACTCTGTAGAGTGCATGGTTTTCCCACCACTTTGCTGTAAATGCTGTACATTTAGAACTGGTGCAGAATCGTATTGAACATTAACTAAGGTTGAAAAAGAAAGAAATGCTTAGCCCATACCAACCTCAAAATTAGTCATCGGCTTGCTGGATGCTGACTTTTCTTAGTAGCCAGAGTGATGTCTCCATTCACCAAGTCCCCACCCCCACCCCACCCCCCACTCCCTGGAAGTACCTGCTTCCAGTTTCCATTCAGAGATAATACAAATACCTGGGAGGAAGTGGGGACTGGGGAGTGGCATGTGACACTGCATCCTGGGAAGCAAGGGGACTCCAAACACGTGGCTGCTGACCACAGGGGGAGCTAATGGAGTTCAGATGACTGGCAAACTCTGACAGTGACCATTTTCATAAGCTTCATTCCTTGGGAAGTACAGGTGGAGAAAATGTGTCTTAGATACAGTTTAGTTACCAGCAAATAATATAGAATTGTATGAATCTGTAATCCAAAACATTCCTAACATCACAGAAAGCTAATGCCAGAATTGAGGGCAAGTCATCTACACTCCTACCTCAAAACTGTGTCCTCAAAAATGTCCTGTCAGCACAAAACAACAAACAAACAAACAAACAAAAAACCCCTGCAGTTTATCCTGCTAACCTCATTCATTGTATTAGTGACATAATATTAGTCATTCTGACTTGGAAACTTATTTAACTTGAATTTTTTTTTCCCAATAAAAGTCACTTACTTGTTCAACTTTTTCCAAATTCCCTTAAATGTATAACTGTCCTATCCTATAGATACTAGCACAATCCAAATCCTTACTGCTTCTTTGTAGAATGAGTCAGCTTCCAAACTGCAATTTCTGACTCAGCTACCATTTCTTTCAAGCCATTCTCAGTGATCTTATTAATAATCATAAATCACAACTCTTATCATGTAGCTCCTCCTTATGCTTTTCAATACATCTCCATGGCAAATTTTGAATAGCCCAAATGACTGACCTGATCTGTATTTTCTTTTGATTCTTCTGTCTATGGAAATGGGACCATAGCTTACAGATATATATGCCATTGCTGATATTACTCTACTGACTCTATAGTCTTGTCAGATTTTTAGACTCTGGGTCCTTTTGACAATCTAAAGATCCTCTGGGTTGCCTGTCATTCACTTTTGAGAATTTTTTATAAAGAAAAAAAATTAATTTATGACAAGTAAAAATAGACAAGTACTATGTATAGTATATACCCTTTGGACTCCTCCTTTGTAATACTGGAAGCATTCTGAGGAGTATAAATGTAACATCGATCCCATTAGAAAAGCAATAACAATGAGCTTTGTCATAGTTCCCTCAAACTAGGACAGTTGAAAGGGCAGGCCTATCAACAGCGTTGCTGATTCCATCACAACCAGGAATCACCTCGGATACCATTTAACAGGGTAAATTCCCTCTGCAGACAAGGACACACAGACAAGGACACACGTTAATCCTGTCTTCAGTGGAAAGGCTGCATGACTGGATGATACTCTGAGGGATGGAGAGATGGGCCACTGAACTCTGTGAGCTCTGTACAGAGAAGTTAAATATTCTAGGACCTACTTGTCTTAAAGTATCCAGGGTTTGGCCTTCTAAGAGCAAAGATTTTGTCTGGTCAGCTCTGCCTAATGGAAGCCATGGCCCTTCTGCAGTTCCCTCCTGCCCGAATCCACCCGTCCTTCAAATTATACCCTTACACATCCCTCTGGACTACTCAGACCTGAAGTACCTCCTCTATTAGAAGTCATTGCTCAGCTTTTGCTTTAAACTACCTGTATATGTCTTATACATGTGTTTTCACATATTTATCAATTGATCTCGCTTTCAATACACAGCCTGTATCCCTTCCTCCACCACGGAAGAGGTGACATGTAACTTCAGAGGTGGAGGAAGGGCATGGTGAAGGAAATGGCAAGTGTGCCTGCACCTGGCCCTGAGCTGCACCACGGCACTGTAGGTGCGAATTCGGGAGGGAAGGTGCAAGAACAATGCCCTTTATTTTGGGTGAACTCCTTGAGCATCCTTGGGTGGGATAGAGGGATTGTTTTGACTCTTAGTATCTGTATTCATCACATTTCTCGCAGATAAAACTGTGTGAGCCTACAGTCACAGTTAATAAAACAAGCTCACGAACAGCCTATCACCAGCATCAATATTGTTTTGCAAAACTATATCCAGCTTTTCCCAGCCTCCTTCCACAAGCGAATCAGCACAATGTGAACGCTTGGCTCGATGACCTCTGTATCCTAGTATCAGAGGTCACTTGGAGTGGACAAGAAGTCCTTATGCCCTCCTTCCAATGGACTTCTACAATGTTTTCATATGGTTGCTCTGACCATGTAACAGAAGGTCCATGTTCACATTGATAGCTTATCTGATTGCAACCTCTTTGCGGATATGATTCCCTTTAATAGGAACCTTTCTGAAGACACACACCTGTCCTGGATCAAGATCAGAAACTGAAGGTCTGTTCACCTCACTTAGAAATAAAGTATTTCACAACATAAAAGGACGATTAAATTAGAGCCTCATCAACGTCTATCCTAAGTGTCACTGTAATCATTGTAATCAATCATCAAACTTTTACTGAGCACTTAGATCAGGATGGTGGTAGATTGATGCTCAGAAGAACTTCTAAAATCAACTTCTTAAAAATAGAAAATTGAGCCTTGGCTGATGGCTCAGTGGATGGGCACCAGCCTGTGAACCCAAAGGTGGCTGGTTCGATTCCCAGCCAGGGTACATAACCAGGTTGCAAGCCAGGTCTCCAGCCAGGTCTGTGGCTGGAGACAGGTGAAAGGCAACCATACATTAATGTTTCTCACCCTCCCTTCCCTTCTCCCTTCCCCTCTCTCTCTAAATAGTAAATAAAATCTTTTTAAAAAAATAGAAAATTGGTAGTATGTACACCATTTCCATTCCACGACTTCTTCCTCTTTCCCAGGCCTGCCCTTTCACTTGTTGTATGAAGTGAACTACACAGAGATTATAATACATTCTTCCATATTGTTACCTTAATCCAATCTTTTACATCATTGTACTCCCAGAGACCATATCTTTAATCCTAACGAGGGCAAGAAGCCCTTTACAATACTCCCAGCTCCTTGAATAACTTGTGCATATATACTCTTCTTCATAAGCTTTTAGATAATGTTCTCCTACCCTCATTAAAAAAAATTGTGCCTAATCTCATCTTTTTCTCTCCAGTCCACAATGTGTGGAGTACTACGTAGACCTACTGTTGGCTGCCAGGGTGGCTTTCCATGGTTTTGGTGCATTTGAAGGTGAGGAAAGCCCAGGGTAGGTATGAGGGTAGGCCAATGTGCACAGCTCACACTTCAGCTTGCTCCTTGCCTTCACACCATCACAAACTGAAAATACTTACGTCTAACTACACTGTTCTGGTCACCAATCTGATTGGAACGCTTTGCATGTAAAGAAGACACTAATTTTTCATACTTTTCAATGCTGTTTGTGGTAGAAAGAAGGATGCCCCCCAAAGATGCCTGTAACCTAACCCCAGAACCCAATGTGGCTCCTGGGCCCGCGTGGGTCCTGGGCCACATTCCCCCAGGTGTGCTCGCCCAGCCCACTGCGAATGGCCGGTGCTGGGCCCACCCAGCAGAAGGGGCTGCTTGTCGCAAGGACTGCAGGTGACACGCATGGGTGGCTGAGCACGGGTTTTTGTCATTAGAAATCACCTAGATGTATTACTTTACTGGAACAAAAGTTGTTCGTACCTTAAACTTTTTAAAGCAAAAAGTTTTACAACCTCTACGATGTTTAGAAAATGTAAATTCCTGCGTATCTTTGCATACTGCACAATACAGGTTTGAGGGAATTAAAGGAAATATTTGCACACTTATAAAAGCCATCATTAATATTTCCCCCCAAAAGAAGTGTCAATAACCTTGAGAAGTGCGTCAGCAGCAAGGTGAACTTTTTTTAAGCAGGTGAAGTACCGTGGACTTTGGATGACACACTCTATTTACTGCATTAAGAAAACTGTAGCGTGTACAGTGTCATATTACAGAGTTGTAAACCTGAAATTTTCATTAGGTTATTAACCAGTGTTACCCCCAACAAATGCAATTAAAAAGCTCATTAGAATGTTCTTTTCGCTATCTGAGTTGTCAAGATGTTAGGAAGGCCTTTATAATCAGTCCTTTCAGAAAATGTTATAAAGGCTGGTTTGTATAGGACTTCAAGTTACAAGTCAAATGTTGCTCTTCTTGTCCTTCCTGAAGCTAAATGTGCTCAAGCATCACTTCCACATGCAACAGGAGAATTAGGCACAAAAGGAAAGCACTCTGGCTGCGCAAAGCCTGTTAACTGCAATTACCCAGCCTTGCACAGCTGTGATAGTAAAGCCTGTTACTTAAAAAGGAGCACATCTGCCCTGGCTGTTGGCACAGTGGATAAGGCACTAGCCTGCAAACCCAAAGGTTGCTGGTTCGATTCCCAGCCAGGGCACATAACCAGGTTGCAAGCCAGGTCTCCAGCCAGGTCCATAGCTGGAGGCAGAAGAAAGGGAACCATATATTGATGTCTCTCTCCCTCTCTGACTCTCTCCCTTCCCCTCTCTCTGAAAAATAATAAATAAAATCTTTTAAAAAAAATAAGGAGCACAAAATCAACATTAGCCTTCTTTTTTTACTTGGTCAATACTGTTTGGAGTCCTTATGTTAATTTGTTATTTTCAAATTACCATTTTACTAAATTTCATTAGAGATGCTAGAGTAATTATATTGCCTAAAAATAAGGTATAGTCATGCATCAAATTATTTTCAAAAAGAAAAAATAACATCTTTATCAACTGTACACTAAGCACATTAGTTTCATTTTTTAGCCTTGTTCTTCTGGTTAAATTTGTAGTCCTTTTCCAATGTTAAACACTCCATAATTAGTTTCTACTCTTTACTAAACTCTGTGATTGCCTTCAATTAAGATTTAAGTGTCTGTTTTGAGGTATCATTTTTTTTTTAAGATTTCATTTATTATTTCCAGAGAGAGGGAAAGAGAGACTGGCAGAGAAGGAGAAAAACATCAATGTATGGTTGCCCTTCACCTGCCTTCCAACTATAGACCTGGCTGGAGGCATGGCTTGCAACCTGGTTATGCGCCTTGGCTAGGGCTCAAACCAGCGACCTTTGGGTTCGCAGGCCAGTGCCTATCCACGGAGCCACCAGCCAGGGCCTTGTTTTGAAGTATCTTAAATGTGGCTCTAGCACAGAATTATTTATTAATCTTGTACCTATTTTTCTTAGATAGCATTTTGTCTGCTCTGTTCCTAAATCTCATTATTTATGTAATAACACAGGCCACTTTGATTGCGCGATGTCATAATCCATTCTTCCTGGAACTTAGTATGTCATTTTCTATATAATATGAGGGAGATAATTTTAGTGTTTTCAAAAGGGATACATATTCAGTACATATGAGTGAAAACTTAATGATATTCCTATTATTAGGAATATTTTTGTTATTCAGTCAGTAACTATGACTATTAAATCACCCAGAGGTCTTTAAAAATAAGTAAAATAGAATTGGCAGAGTCAAGGTAGCACAGAAGGTAAATCCTGAACTCATCTCTTCTCCTGATGATGTCAAAAGGTGGAACATACGGTGGAACAGCCATCCCTGAGAGCCCCCCGAGGGCTACCTGAACAGAATTCCTGGAACTCGTACTAAAAGAGGAAGGCACAAGGGCAGACAGTCAGCTGGGTCAGGCCCCACCCCCACAGTTTGGCAATTAACACACTGAGCTGGGAAGAGCCCTTCTAAGCAGCAAGGGGTCTGAAACCTATGCCAGCCCACCTGGCCTGAGGCACCAACGCCAGGAAGAGACATCCTCATCGCACCTGGCTTTGAGCGAGCTGGGGAAGGCATGGGCCACACCAGAGCTCCTCTCAAGAAACTCTAGACCTCAATCATCCCTCAGCCAGGCTCTCCCTGCGCCAGAGCTCCACCCAAGCAACTCAGCAGCAAACACACCCGATGGTCAGCTTCCGCCAACACCAGACCTGTGAAAGGGACTCCCACTCCCCTGCACAAAAGCTCATCTGCTGATTTGTGCCCAGTCCTCACAGCCGTTTGGCTTGAGGCTCAAACCCACATGCCAGTGTGCTTGCAGCCACTACCCCAGAGACAGCAGGAGGACACACACAGCACAGACCCAGCTCAGGTGACCTGGGGACACTGTACCACCAGGCCTCACAGGACGCCTTCTACATAAGACCACTCTTTCAAGATTGAGAAATGTAGCAGATTTGCCTAAACTACAGAGAAACAACAATAAGTGGCAGCCATAATTGGGAAACAGAGAAATTTATTCCAAATGAAAGAACAGGATAAAACTCCATAAAAAGAACTAAATAGGTAACAAGCACTCTACTGTGTAAAGGATTCAAAACAATGATTATACAGATGTTCAATGAACTTAAAAATAGAATAAATGAACTCAGCGTGGATACCAGCAAAGAGACAGAAAAGATTGAAAAAAAAAAAAAAAAGCCAATCAGAACTGAAGGATATAAGAACTGAAAAGAAAAAATATATACTAAAGCGAATCCATAGCAAGTGAGATGATACAAAAGAACAAATCAGCGAGCACAAGATAAGGTAATGGAGATCACCCAATCATAATAGCAAAAAGAAAAGAATTAACAAATGAGGATAGTTTAAGGGACCTCTGGGACAACATCAAGGTATCCCAATATTTCCATGATACAGTTCAGAAGGAGGAGCAAAGGAGGGATAGAAAACCTATATGAATAAATGATGACGGAAAACTTGCCTACCCCAGTGAAGGAAACAGATACCAAAGTCGGGAAGCGCAGAAGGTCCCAAAAAAGATGAACCCAAAGAGGGCTACATCAAGACATATCAAAATTAAAATACCAAAAGTAAAAGATAGAGAATCTTAGAAGTAGCAGGAGAAAGCAGCTGATTACGTACAAATGAGTTCCATCAGACTATCAACTGATGTTTCAACAGAAGCTATGCAGGCCAGAAGGAAATGGCATGAAATGTTAAAGTGATGAAAGGTAAATCTACAAACACAATTAGCCAGCAAGGCTGTCATTCAGAATTGAAGGAGAGAGAGAGTTTAGCAGATAAACAAAAGCTGAAGGAGTTTATTACCACTAAACCAGCACTATAAAGAGTGCTAAAAAGGACTTCTTTAAGTGGAAAAGAAGGGGCCAAACTAAAAATAAGAAAATATAGGGAAGGAAAAATCTCACTGATAAGGGCTAACACTTAGTAAAAGTAGTGGATCAACCAAGTATTAAACTAGTATGAAAGTTTAAAAGAAAAGTATTATCATTATCTATAAATACAATAATAAATTAAGGGATATACACACACAATGTAAAACATTGATGGCAAAAACATATAAACTTGCGGTGTGAGTAAAAACTATCATACTTTTAGAATGAATTTAAATGACCATCAGCTTACAAAAGACTGCTATAAATATAGCTTGAGATATAAATTTCATGGTAACCAAACAAAAAACATACAGTAGGTACACAAAAAAGAGAAAAAATAAAAACAAACTACTATAGAAAGCCACCAATGTACAGGAAAGGAAAACAAAGGAACAAAGAAACAGAAAACTTTTACATACAACCAGAAGACAAACTAGAAAAGCCCAGAGTAAGTAGATGGAAGGAAATAATAAAGATCAGAGCAGAAATAATTGAAAGAGCCAAAAGAAAAAAGAAAAAAAGAAAAAGAAAAAGAAAAAAAATCAATGAAATTAAGGTGGTTCTTTGAAAAGATGAACACAATTCATAAACCTTTAACTAGTCTCATTAAGAATAAATGAGAGGGTCCAAGTAAATAAAAAAAAAATATAAGTGATAGCAGACACCACAGAAACAGAAGAGATTACAAGGAAATACTGGGAACAAGTATATGCCAATAAATTGGTCACCCTGGAAGAAATGGACAAGTTCCTAGAAACAAAATCTGCCAAGATGGAATCAGGAAGAAACAGAAATTCTCAACAGACCAATTACAAGTAATAAAATTGAATCAGTAATAAAAACACTGAACTAGCAAAGGCATATACAGGTGGATTCAACTACACAGTCAAAGAACTAATATCCGTTCTCCAACTATTTCAGAAAATTGAGAAAGAGGGGAAGCGTCCATACTCAGTAGAAGAGGCCACTATTAGCCTGATACCAAAACCAAACAAAGGCACTACAAAAAAGAATATTATAGACCAATACCTCTGATGAACGTATATTAAAAAAACCCTCAGCAAAATATTACCAAACAAAATTCAGCAACACATTCAAAGATCATATATACCACAATTAAGTGGGATTATTCCACGCATAGAAGACTGATTCAATATCTGTAAATCAATCACCATGATACACCATATAAACAAAATAACATATAAAATTATCAAATGACCAAATTATTGGTCATATCAATAGATGTCCAGAAAGCATTTGACAAAATTCAACATCCATTTATGATAAAAAGGGACCATCAAAGTGGGAATAGAGGGCAAATGCCTCAACATAATAAAGGCTATATATGGCAAGCCCACAGCTAAATTATACTCACCACTGAAAAAAAAAAAAAGTTTTTTTTCCTGAGATCATGAACAATAGAGATCCTCACTTCCACCACTTTTACTCAACACAAGGTGGCAAGTCTTAGGTATTGCGTTCAGACAAGACAGAGAAATAAAAGGTACCCAAATTAGAAAAAGTAAAACAGTCACTATTTGCAGATGACATGATACTATATATAGAAATTCCTAAGTGTTCCATGAAATGCTATTAGAACTGATGAATTAATTCATTGAAGTTGTAGAATACAAAATTAATATTTACATGGTATGTGTAATAAAGTGGCAAAATTTTAGTAAAATAAACATACCAGAAAAGTGTTATATTTTGAAATAAATTTATTCTTATATGTAAATACATAGACAGTCATTTTTTAAATTGTTCAAAAATGTCTCCATTTGCTGCAATAATAGACTCGATTTGAATTTGAAATCTTGAGCATGCTTTATTTAAATTTTCTTTATCCATGGATATCACCATGTTTTCAATCTTAGCTTTAACAGCCTCTTTATTGGAATGAGGTTATTTATTCTCTCACAAACGCTGCATACATAGTAGTCTAAAGGATTTGCATCTGGTGAACTAATCGGCCAGATTTCCTTTGACCAGAATTCAGGAATATTGACACTGTGAAATTCTTGCACCTTTTTGGCATTATGTGCTGACGCACCATCTTGTTGGAAGATAAAATGACGTCCATTTGCAACTTGCTTCATCCATGATACAACTACTTATCTTAAAATGTCAAGGTAAACATCAGCCTCATGGGAAAAAATGCAGGGTCATGATATCTCCTTCATTGCTGACAACACCTAACACCATCCCTGTAGCAGGAAATTTCATTTTCATGACAATTGGGACTTCATTAAGATTCTCACAGAGCCACCTGTTATTTCATCTGTTGACCATTTGGTCCTGCTAAGAATTCTTTTCATTGGAGAAGAAAATCAGAGGGTTTTTTCCTCTGGGATTTTTCCATTTTGTTAGCAGTTTCCTTGCTTCTTCAAAGTGCCTTTCCTTTGTCTGCTGTGTCATAAACTGGCCTCTTCTAAGAACATATGATCTGTATCTGATATCTTCAGCAATAATCTTGTGAACCATTGCATCGAACATCTGCAGTTCTCTTGCTATGGAGCACATTGACGTTCCTGGATCTTCATTGATGATCTCTTGTATTCTGTGTACAATATCTGGGCTTACATGATCCTTGCGTACCTTATGCATTTTCCTTGTTGGTGTGGCAACATCAGGATCTGCATCATCTACCTTCCTCACATTGTCAACTATACATAAAGGGATGTTATTGAAGTCCGCAATTTCCTTAGCAGTTGGCCCTGCGTGCAGTCCAAAAATTATGGTTGCTCTAACATCGTATTCCTTCTACATGACAGTTGCTCTCAGAATTTAGTATTTTATATCTGAAACAATGATGTTAAATCATAACCTTAGAAGCATAGTTTTATCAAAATTAATTAGCACATGAAATAAGGAGATGCAAAATTATTGCCACTTTATCACACATACCCTATTGATATAGGCTGTGGTTTTGTATACTAATTATGAACTATTTGAGAAATTAAGAAGACAACCCTATTTATAATTACACCAGAAAGAATAAAGTGCCTAGGAATAAGTTTAACCAAGGAGGTAAAAGACTTGTACTGTGAAAACTATATGACATTGATCAAAGACATTGAAAAAGACAAATAAATGGAAAGATACACAGTGATTATGGAATGGAAGAATTATTCCTTTAAAATGTTCATATTACCCAAAGCAATCTACAGATTCAGTGCAATGCCTATCAAATTTCCAATGACATTTTGTACAGAAGTGGAACAAATCACCCTAAAATTTATATGGAACCACTAAAGACTACAAATAGCTGACAAATTCTTGAGAAAGAAAAATAAAGTTGGAGGTATCACACTACCTTTTTCCAAACTATACTAGAAAGCTATAGTAATCAAAACAGCATAATACTGGCATAAAAATGGACAAGAAAACAAAGGAAAGGAACAGCATAGAGAGACTAGAAATAAACCCACACTTATTTGGTCAATCACTTAATGAGAAAGGAGGCAAGAATATATAATGGGGTAAAGATTGTCTCTTAAATCATTGGTATTAGGACAACTAAACAGATACATACACAAAAGTGAAAGCAGACCACACCCTTACACCATATACAAAGATAAAATAAAAATGGTTGAAAGACTTACAGCCCTGAAACTCCTAGATGCAAACACAGGCAGTAAACTCTTTGACATTAGTCTTAGAAATATTTTTGGATATTTGTCCCAGGACAAAGACATCAAAAGGAAAAACAAACAAATGGGACTACATCAGACTAGATGGTATTATGCTAAATGAAATACCTAATAAAAGGACAAATATTATACAATTTCATTCATATGTGGAATATAAAACCAAAATAAATGAAAAAGTGAAACAGAAACAAACTTACACAGAAAACAAACCAATGGTTGCCAGATGGGAGGATGGGTGAAGGTTGAAAGGCATTAATAAGTACAAACTGCCCATTATAAAATTAGGCACAGAGATATAATGTACAGCAGAGGGAATCTAGTCAATAATTTCATAATAACTATGGTAATAGCCAGATGGTTATTAGACTTGTGATAATTACTTTGTAAGGTATGTAAGTGTCTAATCAATATGTTGTATGCTGAAACTAATCTATTATTGTATGTCAACTATAAAAAGTAACTTTAAAAAATAAATGTGATAAATACAGAGAAGTTTTAGAAACCATAAATGGTTTGCCTTAATTTTGTTTTTTTGCTGGAATTTTTTGAAAGAGGCAGGAATTTGTGTTAATGTGTTTTCTATCTATTGTGGTTATTCTAAGTAGCTAGCACTTTAGAACAAGCATGAATCAAGTTCAAACTGTAACAGTGGATAATATACAGGACCCCCCAAAAGAGAAACTTTTAACTATGTCTTGTCTAAATTTAAATTGAAAAGAATTCTTAAAGTGCATTTCTTATTTTATGTCAAAGTTCCACCTCGGATATTCTAATTAAAGTCACCAATAATGCTTGAAAACCTAAGCAGAAAGAGGCATTGGCTAGCAGCTAAAAAAAAAAAAAGAGATTAATCATAAAACAGGAATAACTTTAAGTAGCCCACAGTGTATAAAACCTAATTAAGGTTTATAATTAGAAAGTTAAATTATACGGCAAGGCTCAGACACGGAAAGGCCCTTTAGACCACGAAGTGCAGCCCTCCACAGTGCAGATGGTTAGCCTTGATTTCGTTTTCATTAGCTGTCTTCCCCTACGTGCTGAAACAGTTCATTGGCACATTCAGCCAATTTGTCAAGTAAGAGTATTGTTTTCGAGACATGCTCGGTAAGATATTCAATTGTTATGTAGTAAAGAGGGCTACAAGGACACTCTTCCTCTCTCTCCTAGTTTTCTCCAGCTGAAGCTTGGTGTGGGGCGATCTGTGGCACTCGTGCCTCAGTTACGATCCCTTCTCTGCCACATGTAACTCTGTGCACGGGCTGCATAGTTCCTGACCTGGGTTGTAACGTGAGGATGCTAAGTTCCGCCTCAGCAATTGGTACTGACTCTCGTGGTGGCTGGAATGTGGCACTTGCCCAGTCAGGAAGTAGCTATAGTATTAATTTTTATCCCCATATCAAGCCAAACAGAAAGTCAATACCTGACAGTAATTATCTGTAATTTGTCTATCTATTACACATTAAGAGAATGTGTAGGCTTTTTATGAAACTGTTCACTTCAAATCGGTCACCGGAACGTTATCTATTGTGAGAAACTAAAGATATTTAGTTATCCATTATATAATTAAAGGATGAAATAGTGACTAAACTTCCAGAATGAATATTGATCAGCTTGAGTTCCTGAATATTGGGCTTGGGGATCCCTTCTGCCTTTTAGCTCCAACACCCTTCATCTCAGAGACAAATGCAAGCTGTTCAAAGATGCATAGGGATGGCCTTCTACTTTGTCACTGCAAGGAGGGGGCAACTATGTCTTTCAAGATGCTGGCTCTCTCCCAAGGCTGCCCTTTTTCTGAGTTTTCCAGTTCCTGAGCCCTTTCCTATCTAACTCCCTGGATATGGATTTTCTCAGGCCTGAAACCAAAGTGTCTTATCTGATGCAGATTGGAAAGTCTTAGAATTGAACATAAAGGTCCATCTGGCATATTTATGGACAATGTAAAATGTACAAATTATAGTGAAAGACTCTTTAAGGCAGAGGCCAGGTAAATAATAAGATGACTGAAGCAGACTGAAGACAGCCTACCCCAAAGTGGGGAGTGGCTTTAGATACAAAATTGCTTCGTGAATTCATAAGAAGACCATCCCTCGGTGGGTTTCATCAGACACAGAATCAGCTACAGAGAACAGGTATACCCTGGGGCTGTGGACTGTTTTGTCCCTCCCCCCTTCTGGAGCCATATTGGTTTACTCCTGGATCTCACTACATTTGGGCAAGTGGGCTTGGATGCCCAGATGCAGGACAGGCAGTCAACTTTCATAACTTGGCTTCCTAAGTCCAGTGACCCAATGTTTTTCTTAAATAATGTCATTAAAGCCAAGTACACACAGGATTATGCTGTAATCCTGGTGCATCAACTGGTTTATTTGTACCTAATGTATAATTTTTTTTAACTATTTCAGTACTTAAGACAAAGAATAGAAGCTTCGTGACAAAGAGAACGTTTTGTGTTAGGTGGTGGCGGGAGAAAGGGCGGGTACTGAAAATATTTCCACAGAGAGTTTTACTAGGGGTTCTCTTACCAAAACAGTGACCTTGGACCAACTGCTTAACCTTCCTTACACCGTTTCTTCATTTTAAACAATGGAGATGATGTCGGTATTACAGTGCTTCCTAATAAGAGTTGTGTAAGAAGGTATCTGAAGTCCACTGGCTTAGCATCCAGTGCATTCTAAAGAAAATATGTCTCGAACCACTAATGGATAAAAGAGGAAATTGAAAGGGAAATAAAAAGTATCCTGAGCCAAACCAAAATAGAAACATAATATACCAAAACTTGTTGGGATGCAGCAAAAGCAATTCTAAGAGGGAGGTTCATAGCAATAAACATCCACGTTAAGAAACAAGAAAAATCTCAAACAACTAACTCTACAGCTTAAGGAACTAAAAAAAGAGCCAAGGTAGAAGAAAGAAGGAGATGATAGTAAAATTAGAGCAGAAATAGGCCCTAGATAATTAGCACACAGATGTTATACTCAATGGTGAAAGGTTGGAAGCCTTCCCTTAAGATCAGGAACAAAACAAGGGTGCCCACTACCTCCGCTTCTAGTTAGCATAGCTCTGGAAGTCCTAGCCAGAGTAGTCAGACAGGAAAAAGAAGTTTAAAATACCAGAATTATAAATAAAAAGTAAAAATGTCTCTATTCACAAATATGATTTATATAGAAAAATTCCTAACAACTCCAGGAAAAATTTATTACATGTAGTCAATATGTTCAGTGAAGTTGCAGGATACAAAATTATGTTAAAATCAGTATTGTTATTATACATTAATAATGAAGTCTCTGAAAAAAAATAAAGAAAATGATTCCATTTACAAAAGCATCAGAAACAATAAACTGCTAAGGAATAAATTCAACCAAGGAGGTAAAAGATCAAACTACGGAACAAGGATGGATAGATGAATGAAAGGAAGGAAGGAAGGGGAAAAAGGGAAAGGAAAGAAAAAAGAAAAAAAGAGAGGGAAAGAAAAAAAGACACAGATAAATGGAATGGGACCCTGTGTTCATGGATTGAAAGAATTAATATTGTTAAAATGTTCATACTACCTAAAGCCAGCTTTTATTACATTAGTATAAAAAACACTCCTAAAATTTACATGAAACCACACATGCACACACACACGCACAAAAATAACCAAATTAATCTTGATAAAGAAGAACAAATGTACAAACATCACACTTATGATCTCAAGCTATATTATAAAACTATTATAATGGAAACACTTTAGTACTGGCATAAAAATAGACAAAAAGACCAATGAAGCAGAACTGAGAGCCCAGAAAGAAACCCACACTTATACGCTCAACTTGTATTTGACAAGAAGGCAAAAATACTCAAAGGAGGAAAGACAGTCTCTTCAATAAGTCATGCAGAGAAAATTGGGTAGTCACACGTAACAGAATGAAGCTAGACCCCTATGTGCACCACTCACACAGATTAACTCAAATATATTCAAGACTGAAATGTTGGCCCTGACACTATTAGCCTCCTGAAAGAAAAACAGGAAAAAAGCTGCTGGACATGGATTCTCATCAGTTATTTTTTGGATGTGACACCCAAAGCCCAAGCAACAAAACAAAAAATAAATCACACTACATCCAATTTAAACACTTCTGTCCAGTAGGAGACATAATTAACAAAACAAAAAGACCACCTATGGAATGGGAGAAAATATTTGCAAGCCATCTATGTCATAAGGGATCAATATTCAAACTTGTGTACTAGAAACAAAAAGAATGCTGTATTGTGACCATTCATTATGGTTCAAGAAAGAAGAGGTGCAATTAGTCTTCCTAGTTGCATCATGATATAAAACAATTTAAAGGAGTCATTACTTACATAATTTATTTCCTTTAAGATAAAGCTTCTTGGGAAGCTGGTATGCCAAAATCAAACATAAAAAGAGGTTTTCTTGATGTGGTCTTAGAACAAACTAGAAAACCACAGTAAGGACATTCATAGCCAATTGTGTTTTCCTACAGTGATGCAGTGAACTGGCAGGGCAGGGAGGAGGTTTCTCTGAGAATAGAGCATGTTACAATTTTCTGATTGTGAGAAGGGCAACGTGAGAAAGTGTTATCAATTGTTCTTCAGGTCATTGTCACCTATCATCTGCTAATCCCCCCAGTGGTGAGCCCTGAATGGGATGTGGCCTGATTGTAGCGTTGACTTGAGAGCAGGAGATACTGGTATGTCTTCTAGTCATGACAATTCCTGAAGAAAAGGAATGAGTTTTAATCGATTTACATGAATCACCAGGAGTAATGAGGTATCCATCCCTGGGCAGTCAGTTGGAGGCACTCAGTTGGCTGGCAGACTGGAGAATTTATGGAACATTAAACCTTGTCACTGTTAGTGAGATTAAATTCACTGTAACATTACAGTTAGGCGAAGTGCTTTGTGAAGAAGATATGAAAATGTTCACTAGCCTCAGAAAACTGATTGTGATAGAACACTTAGGCCAAGTGTGGTCACTTTCCTGGGCTAAGCCCGTGGTGATGTCTGTAGAACTAAAACCAATAAGAAAAAATAATCAGGACTCAAACCTGAAAGATTTAAAGATAGACATAGCAGAGATAATGTTCTAAATGAAGAAGAAGGAAAAAAAGAAGGAAAAGTGATATGAAAATTACTCTTTCCCTTCTAGAAATAGCATGGGTGGGGGTGGCCAGGGAGAGGGCAGGGCTGGGGGAGGGAAATCATCTCCTTTCCTTTGATTCCATGGGGGGCAAACCAGTAGGGACAATGAATGTGTAGCCAGAGGGAACACAGCTAGAAGGTGACAGGCCTCTAAATTCTCATGCAGTGTATTTTCAGTCTAGCCCAAATTAAATTGAATTCAAGGAGTAAGCTAAAGACCGGTTTCCATAAAATTTGCGTTAAAATTAAAGTTAAGTATCACCTTTATTGGTATACAAAACTGAGACCAAATTCTGAAGTTAAAAAAATAAGTAGGTCTTGTGAAGGGATAAAGGGCACAGGCTCCCCTTGACCTCTGCTCAGAGGGACAGGAATGGAGGCATGAACCATTTTTCTGGGGGCCTGTGGTGTGACCCACAATATTAGTACAAGGAGACAGTCCTGTCTTAGGTCTTTGGAAACTGTGCCTAACAGTCTGGTATCCTGGAGGTTTGTCTGGTGTACTTCACAGAAGACAGTTATGTATAAGACTGGAAAATACTGTTTTCGGGGAGGAAAAGAACAACCCACTTAATGCCAGGTTTTCTAATTCTTCGTTATTTTGTTGTATTTTATTTTGCCTTTGTATTTCTAGTCAGCTTTTCCATAAGAGCCCCAAGTCCAAGCAAGCCCTTTAGGAATTCAAAATTGGCCAGATGTGACATGCTCGCACCAGAACAACACCACCACAGCAGATACCGAACAATGTAAATAAGGTAACAGCCTGTGGACAAACCCCTTGTTAGAAAAGCAAAACAGTTTAAATAGGCAGCATCCTGCTCTTGCCTCTTAGTCCTGTTAAACTGAGGAAAATGCCTGCCAGCATTTGGGGGAGGGCTAGGGCTGTCTGTTGTTTCCATCTAAATGTCATTATAAGGTACAAAAACAACTTGCAAATGACCCACCATTGCTGAAGGGTTATTTCCTATGAGGCAGCAAACGAGTGTTTAATTAGAAGAAAGTAGTGCATACTTTTATCTCAGTGACATTCTCTGAACTGCCCAAAGGGAGGAAGAATCCATGTCTGGTTTTTGGTCACAGCTTTTCCTAGCACCTGGTAACGTTCCCCTCTCCCTGCCGGTGAAATCGCAGCTCGGTGTCCTGTTCCACAGCTCTGTCCCCCTTGGCTCCCAGGAGGAGATGGCCCTTGCCTCTTTCATCATGACTCCTTCTCTTGGTCTCCTACCCCTTGTCACAGAAATCTTGCTCAGCGTTCCTCTTTCTCCCAAAAGCCTCACCTCCCATCTCCCTGTACTGGAACCTAGCAAGTCTCCATGCGGTGCCCGACCAGCAGCATCAGCATTACTGGAGACCCTGTCACAGACGCCAGTCCCCTGGCTCCCTCCCAACTTGCTGGGTCAGATACTCTGGGCTGCAGCCCAGTAACCTGCGTTAACCTGCCCGCCACGTGTTCTGCAGCAGGGGAGCATGTGAGCGCCGCCTCTCTAGTATATGTTGTCTTCTCAGGATCAAAGCAGAACCTGGGCATGCCTCTCCCTCACCTGTCCAGCTTCTCAGAGCACCTGGTTTC
The DNA here is from genome assembly GCA_004026585.1 of Noctilio leporinus. Taxonomy (NCBI): domain Eukaryota; kingdom Metazoa; phylum Chordata; class Mammalia; order Chiroptera; family Noctilionidae; genus Noctilio; species Noctilio leporinus. The sequence continues at coordinate 113,657 of PVIW01002154.1, forward strand.
CTTCCTTCCTCAGTCTATGGGCTTTTCCACCTGCTGGTTATAATCAGTGTCACTCTGCACTTTGAGAAGTGACACGTTTGGGTTGATTTTAGTGCTGCCAAATGATGATAGGGCTCATAACTAAAACTGAGATTAGAGGAGAGATTTGTGGATTACCGGCTCTTCTTGGAGCTTTGTCTGACTGAAGTCAACTCATCCTACTGGTCCTACTCGGGACTAGAGAAGGATTATGTAGCAAACAGGGCTGGTTCCTTTCTTAGTCTACCAATCATATCACTGGATGTCTTTGAAAAGTGCTGACAAGTGATGGTAGCTGGACACCTTGGGCTGAGAGAACCTGGCTCCTTCATTGGCTGCAATAATAAAACTATTGTTCCTATGCGATGATGATGATGATGATGATGATGACGACAATGACTTACAATCTAGAAGGATACTTACATAATTTTTTCTTTAAAACCTTGCAAAAAACCTGGTGAAGTAGGTTTAATTCTATTTTCTTTTTAGACAAAGAAAGTGTAGTGCTGTTAAGGAACTTACCCATGTTAACCCAGCTAAATGTTGGCAAAGAGCTGGATTTCAAACCAAGGTCTGTCTAAGCCTGTAGAGCAAATGCGAATGATATCTACTGGGAAGGGTTGTTGGTGAGATTCGTCAATTTACATATTTATTAGTTCACTCAAAAAATACATGTTAAGTCTCTGCTTTCTGGGGGCACAAGGGCTGACTCTGGGCACATGAGAAGAAAGACACAGCCCACAAGGAGCCGTACTGCAGTGGAAAGGCAGATAACCACCTTCTCTGCCCAGCTCTGCAAGTACCTGGTTTAGCCACCTGGGGACTCGGGCCATGAGACCCAGGCCAATGAGGTGCGAGTTTTGATGGAAGAACAAATGAGAGCCGGCCAGGAATAAACCTCAGGAAGGGGACACCAGGAAGGACCTTCCAGGCAAAAGGAGTAGCATGTGCAAGGGGAAGAGGCCAGCGAAGGGGGTGCACTGGAAAAGCACCTCAGGCTGGTTAGGGCAGAGGGGGACGAGAATAAAGGAGTTGGACGACCACGAGGCCTTCCTCCCCTGCTGAGGAGCTGGAATCTTCTAGAAGGCAGCTGAGACTGGGAATACATTTAAGCAAAAGGAGGGGATTTGGAAAGATCAAGCTGCTAATAGTGGGGAGAATGGATTTAAAAAGTGGAAGTAAGTCCTGAGTGCCCAGCACCACACTGTATTTTGCTACTTGAAGAAGAGTTAGGTGTTGGGATCCTAATTGTGATGGCCTAACCAAAACAACCTGCAAACTAGGTTTCTGTATCCGTTGGTGAAGCTTTTGATACTGGGTTTTGGAGACAAAGAATATTGCAGTTTGGGGATGTCACTGTTCCTACTATTCTGCTATTTAATAAACAAATTTTAAGTTTATATTCTGGACACTGACTCAGATGCTACTCAGTACCCTATAGTTTGCATACATGTATAGTCATGTCCAATGAATAACGAGCTTAAGTCCCTGAGTCAATCTTATTCATCAAAGGCTGCCTCCTTCAGATTCACCCCAACTGCCTTATTGTAACAAGAAATCACAATAATACAGGTTTGGAAGCCTGAGGTGGTGACAGGAAGACCAAGTGAGTTGTGTTGGTTAATCAGAACAGAGCCCGACTTCAAGCAGAAGGATCAATGGTCTGGAATGTTGCCTTGTGCTGACCGATCAAGGTTGAGAGTCAAGTCATGAGATAAGGTCACATGCAAGTTTTCCCCAAAGAATATCCTGTAATTCTTATAGTTCACCCTATAATTAAGAGTATTGAGTTTTCACAGCATGTAGTCCCAATAAAATAAATTCAACGCAAATAGAGACATTAAGAAAAGCGAAACTTTCATTTTCAGGTGATACACTATGAAAGCTAAAATAGTATTTCAAACTCATTTAGTAATTATCCAAACACATAACTATCTCCTGCTGACTGTTAAATGGATAGTTTTGTTCATTACATACTTTTTCTTCAATTGGGGCCATTGCTAAAGTTTTTATTGAATAGGTTCCCTTTTTTTTTAATTTTATTGTTGTTTAATTACATCCATCCCCTTTTTCCTTCCCTGAGTAGGTTCCTTTTTTAGAGATCATGTTTGCTTGTTTTTTCACTGCTAGCTAAATGAGTTCCTTGGAGATTGTGGGTAAGCGCTCAGATTCTTTAGAGAAATGATGTATGTCTGTCACAATTACTCCCGCATGCTTCCTGGAGGAAAGTGAAGGATCTCTTGAGGTCTAGGAAAGACTGGCTACTTTTGAGAACTTAGAAAATACTTCCAGAGTCTCCTTCTTTACTGGGAAAAGATTTTCATTGTCTCAGAAAAGGTGAAATTAGTGGCAGGTAGTGGTCTCATTTTAATGTGAAGGAGGGGAATTGTGTGAGAGTTAATACAAGCAAATGCCAACCATCTGAGCTGGTGCTGAGGAGCGGTGAGTGCATCACACTCGGCCACATCCAGGAAAGCCACGCCAACAGCAGCAGGCTGGGCGCCAGGCACATGGAGACGCATTCAGGGTTGCATTGAGGGGCCGCCATCCTGTCTCCCTCTACAGCCCTTTCCCACCGCATCTTGTGCCCCTTTCCCTTCCCCTGGGGTGTCTGTACCATTTTACCACCTGTTGCTACTTCTACTGGGCCCCCGTGGGGCATACAGGTGCTCCAGAAGAAAACAGAAAACAAGATTTAAAGGAAAGCTCGGATTTACAATCAGCGTCAAAGAGCTAAGAAGGGGTTGGTTCTGTACCTAGCTCACACATCACTCCGCAGCCCCATGGATGCTGGCAGACAACGTGGCTTTCCAGTCACAGAGGAAGGACTCTTTGTCACTCCCATCAATAGCTGCAGCTGGAGAGCAGCCCCGATTCCCACAGAGAGGTGCCCGGGGGGCTGGGGCCTGACCTGCCTCAGGGTAGGGTACATGTCAGTAGAGGAAGTCCAAGCTGGGGAAGCCCCAGTCTTTCATGAAGGACTATTAGCCCGGAATTGATTCTGCCTGAAGACCAGAAACAACCCCTCTAGGTATTTGAAACAGAATGAATTTACAATACAGAGAATCAGAGATTTAGAAACTCTTTGGAACATCTGGGGAAACAAAAGTGAGCTAAATTGTCACTTGTTTACACCCAAAATTGGGAAGTTGCAAAAAACAGCTACCGATGATAAGAAAGCCTGCATCAAACTGGTGAGGTGACACCTGCCCACTGCAGAGACAGGAGGGATAATGTCTTTCCATCTTCTAGATTCTGCTCAGATGCCTTGTTGGCAGACTGAGCTGTGGGCACCTGCCATGGATTCTGGGAAACAGGTCCCAGGTTTCCAGCCCTTGTAGAAAGGAGAGAACATGGACTTGGGGTGGTGGTACTGGATTGTGGACAGAAATTCTGAGATAGGAGAAAACGAGTCAACCATCTAAATACAGGGAGCATTCATATGATGAGGTTCAGGGCAGCCATTAAATATATTTTGAAAGACTTGGGAAATGACATGAGAAAATATTCACTGTATCAGTGACATGAAGAAATGCAGCTTCTGAGGTAGCAGAATGTTGGTGTACGTTATTATAACGTAACACCATCCAATACAATTTAGACTTGGTAGTGAAACTAAACATTTTCTAAATGCACAATGAGGTATTGCAGACAATGTGTTAAAATCCCATTTAAAAAAAAATTACCCTGTGAATAAAAAAATGAGGCTCGATTAATGTAACATGTAGAAAACCTGGAGAACAGCAGCTCTGTGTGACTTTTAGCTTAATGAAACATTAGGAATCAACGCCCTAAACATTACATTGCCCGATGGTACTCCTTCTGTATTCTAGTTCTAGTTACTTCTTCAATAAATGCGACAGTCTGAAAAGCAAAGAGACTTTTAATGGTGAGGTGTTTCAATAACCAGGTGACTACTGTAGAGATCACATTAACTTGAAATCCATAAAATCAAAGGTGTTTTTACAGTGCCCATGCTAACAGAGGAATAAAGTTGGTTTTTCTCTGAACATGGAGGTTTAATTTCAGACTGTCCTTCAAAAACTGCCATCTGTTATCTGGTCCATTATCAAGATGGATGCCAATGGCTATTGCGAGTACTGACCTTGGACAAGCAATCAGTACTTAAACTGTTTATGCATATTACCCTCCCTTGCAGAATGGTTACTTAATGTCGTTGTTGTCTGAGAAAGTAGTATTATATTGGAACCCTGAGGGTTCACTCTGAGTGGCCCAAGTCACCCAGAGTCACTCTATCCCTGCTAATATCACTCCGTTATTCTGTCATCTGCCAGCTTTGCTCTGTGTATGATTTTTTAAGTTGTCATTATTTTGTTCCAGCTTCACTTTCAGACAGAATTCCAGCCTACATCTTCCTACTGGCTTTTGTTCACAATTCCACTAGTATATGTTCCTCTTTTCTCTGACTGGAACTTAAATGAGAGTATTTAAAGGTCAGGGAAGCATTTTTAATCAATTCAATGAGATAGTAGAAAACCTCTAGGTAAAGATGTATGTATTGTCTAGTAGGGAAGACCTTACGGAAATTACTGGGGATTATTTTATTCACATTTCCCTGTGATTGTCTGAAAGACTTAAATGAAGAAAGATTGAATAAATACATTCAAAGGTTAAAAAATGGAGCTGCCTTATGACCCAATGATTCTACTTCTGAAAATATATCCAAAGAAACTTAAAACACCAATTGTAAAGAACATAAGCACCCCTATGGTCATTGCAGCATAGTTTACAATAGCCATGAGTTGGAAGCAGCCTAGTGCCCATCAGTAGATGAGTAGATAAAACAACTAGGGACATTTACACAATGGAACAGTACTCAGCCATGAAAAAGAAGGGCATCTTATCCTTTGCAACAGCATAGATGGGCCTAAAGAACATGACACTAAGTGAAATAAACCAGCCAGAAAAAGACAAGTGTCATATGATTTTACTCATGTATGGAATCTAATAAACAAAATACACTAACAAACAAAATGGAAACAGCTGCATACAGAGGACAGACTGATGGCTGTCAGAAAGGAGGGGGTTAGGGGTGAGTGAAAAAGGGAAGGAATTAACAGCAACAAAATAGACACAGAGCGTAGCGTGGTGGCACAGAGGGGAGGTGGGGAGGTGGAAGAGGGGAAAGAGCGATAAATGGTGATGGAAGGAGACTTGACTTTGGGTGGTTAGCACACAATATAATACACAGATGACGTGTCATAGCATTGTACACCTGAAACCTACACGATTGTGGTAAGCAGTAATACCCCAATAAATTCAATGAAAATTTTATAAATATATTATTTGTGTCTCCTTGGATGGGTGCATAATAAACACTTTGATAATAAAAAAACAGGAATAAGGCCCTATACTTTTTGGGCTTGGACTTAAAAATCACAAATTGGGCCATTTTATAATAGTTATATTAAATATGCATACAAATACTATGTGGCTAATAATGGAAAATATAATGAGTGTAGTTCTATGAAAGAGTAAAGATAACAGCATTATAAAAATATTATGAAGATTTGAAAAATAGCATATTTTTGCTAATAAACAGTTTAAATTAATCACATTAAGGAAAATGTACTATTTTAATCTGCCAAGCCTATGATATTAAAATAAATTTCATTTAATGGATTAATATCACACAAAAAACTGATGTAATTACCAAATTGGTAATTTTACCCCACTCCCCCAACCCTAGCCTGTATACAAATAGATATATAATTCAATGCTTGAGAGAGTTGCTAAATTCTTCCAAGAAGGGAGTTTGGGCAATAAATACTAGCTATTAGTTTTCTTCACATTGCATTAAAAACAAATAGAAATAATTGAAACCTATTATGCATAATTTAACTATGAACAGTTCTTGCATAGAAAATATAAACAATATGACTCTTAAGAGAGAAGTCACACTAAAATAAATACTCAATTTCCTGGTGTTATTATAGGTGAGGTTTTTCTGGCACCAGGATGTCAAATAAAGAAACTCTCTCAAACTTCATACCCCAAGGAAAACACGTTCGTTTCTTATTTTTTAAAAGAGGACTCAGCAATACATTTTGTCACAAATATATTTTTCCCCAAGCTACAATACTCAATATGTCAAATACCATAATTGCAAAAGAAAACCAAAACTCTTAACTTTGAACAGTTTGCATTGACATTGAAATCCTTCTTATGAAATTTAAGAAGGAACACAATGGTTCACAATTTCATGGTCTGTAGCTAGAAACCTAGCCCATCACCATCACCATCTAGGGAGGTGACTAACAGCACAGACTCGAGGTTTGATCCCAGTTCTACTGTTTTTTATCAAATGTGGGTAATAATATTCCTAACTAGGAGTGTTAGCATGATGATTGTGCTTATAAAGATTAATGAGTACTATATTGAACAATGTCTGGCATAAAAGCACTAAGTAGTTACAATTATACTACCTTTGAAGAATAGTTTGCCTATGTGTGTACAAAAGTGAGAGCTACACCCTGGCTGGTGGCACAGTGGATAAGGCACTGGCCTGCAAATCCAAAGGTCGCTGGTTCGATTCCCAGCCGGGGCACATAACCAGGTTGCAAGCCAGGTCTCCAGCCAGGTCCATATCTGGAGGCAGGTGAAAGGCATTGATGTCTCTCTCTCTCTCTTTGCCTCTCTCCCTCCCCCTCTCTCTCTAAAAAAAAAAAGAAAAGAAAAAAGAAAGTGACAGCTATTTTGTGATTTGCATAAGAAAAGCAGGTTATTTCATGACACATGAACATTAAATGAAATTCGACTTTGGTGTCCACAAATAATGTTTTATGGGAACTTGTGTGACAGGTGAATGGCCTTGCAGCCAGAGCTGCTTGCTGTCACCCTTTCCAGAAAAGATGTGCTTATCTGTTGGGGATATTTTAATAAAAGTGTTGCCCTTTCTTCCAGTCTTGCTATAACACTAGAATAATTCAATAACTGCTTTATTTCTGAGAAATCAAGTAAAGTGAAGTATTATTAAGGAATCTTGAATTTCATTTTTTTTTTTTTAAGATTTTATTTCATTATTTTTAGAAAGAGGGGAAGGGAGAGAAGCAGAGAGGGAGAGAGACACATCAATGTATGGTTGCTTTTCACCTGCCTCCAGCCACAGACCTGGCTGGAGACCTGGTTTGCAACCTGGTTATGTGCCCTGGCTGGGGAATCAAACCTGCAACCTTTGGGTTCGCAGGCCGCCACCTTATCCACTGTGCTACCAGCCAGGGCATTGAATTTAATTTTGTTTTTATAACTGACTCCTTTAAAATTCCCAGAAAGTATAGAATAGGTGAAACTCGAATTAGTATTTGAATTTACATAATTTTTGTAATATGTGTGATTCTCCAAAAAAGTGTATATGCATATGTGTGTGTGTGTGTGTGTGTGTAGTCAGTCCTGAAAGTATCAAACCAATGTCAAAATAATTAAAACTGCATTTGGGACAGTTAGGTGTATACACACAGTGTGTGCGATCAATTGGCAATAACTTTGCATCTGCTTATTTCATGTACTTGTTATTAATTTTGAAAAGCTATCCTTCTAAGGTTATGATTTAACAACATTGTTTCAGATATAAAGTATTAAATTCTGAGAGCAACCATCATGTTGAAGGAATACGATGTTGGAGTAACCATAAATTCTGGACTGCATGCAGGGCAAACTGCTAAGGAAATTGTGGACTTCAATAAACATCCCTTTATGCACAGTTGACAGCATGAAGAAGGCATATGATGCTGATCCTGATGTCACCACACCAACAAGAAAAACACAAAAGGTACACAAGGATCATAAAGTCTAGATGTTGTACACAGAATCCAAGAGATCATCAATGAAGATCCAGGATATTTACCTTGACATTTTGAGAAAAGTAGTTGTATCATGGATGAAGCAAGTTGCAAATGGAAGTCATTTTATCTTCCAACAAGATGGTGCACCAGCACGTAACGCCAAAAAGGTGCAAGAATGTCTAAGTGTCAATGTTCCTGAATTCTGGTCAAAGGAAATCTGGCCCCTAGTTCACCAGATGCAAATCCTTTTGACTATTATGTATGGAGCATTTGTGAGAGAGAAGTTAATAAACAACCTCATTCCAATAAAGAGGCTGTAAATCTAAGATTGAAACCATGATGATGTCCATGGATAAAGAAAAGTTAATGAAAGCATGCTCAAGATTCTGAAGTCAAATTGAGCCCATTATTACAGCAAATAGAGACTTTTTTGAACAATTTTAAAAATGACTGTTTATGTATTTACATATAAAAATAAATTTATTTCAAAATATAACACTTGTGTGGTATGTTATTTTACTAAAATTTTGCCAATTGTGCATACCATATATATACACATACACACACACATACTAATAACTGAATTACTCCTATTTGTGTTTTTAACACCACAGGTTTTAGAGTTTTTGTTTGATTTCTTTTGAGTGGCTAGGTCTTATTTTCTTACCCCTCTTGCCAAGCCCTGTAATGATTTTTTAAGTGTGGAGACAACTCTATCTTCTACACTTTTTAAATCCTCTGTTGCCTAGCATGGAGCAAGCACAGGGTAGGCCATTTGATATATCCTCATTGAGATTTATTGACTTGAATTAAATTACTTGGAGTTAAGTAAAACGTCTCAAACAATGAGCCCTCAATAGACTTGGCAGTGTTCACCATGTCCTAAGGCCTTGCAAATGGAAGCTACGATTTGAAAGTTCTAATGTAATTACGGAAATGAACAGGGTGCCATATTGCGTACTACAGAGCACAACTGCCAATTACCATTTCTGTTTTCCAATGGCGATGCGTGCGTGTGGAGGGAACTTCACATACACACCCTCATGTAGCTGAAGTGGAAGCAGTTGTTGGGTTTCCCTTTGTGTTTCTGCTTACTTTTAACATAATTAATTATTTGTTTTGCTAAACTAGTATCAACTCAAAAGTATTCTAGGAAAAACCTAACGCCTAGTGAGAATGACTTTTCCTCCTTGGTACAAGCGTCAATGTTACCACCCCCTCCCGCCCCCCACAGACGATAGCACTCTTGTTTTTAATTACATTTAAAGAAACCTTTGCAGTTTGGCCTTCTAGAAGCCTCCCTATAGAGAACAATTAACAATGAACAGGTAATTCTGGGATGAACTGTTTCCCAGGCTGATTTTATCATTGCGCTCATTTAGACATCATCTAAAAACTGGTTCAGAACATTCTAATTTGGCTTTAAATTCATGCCCAGCTTGAAAGGGAAATTGCTTTCCTTGGTTTGTATGTGTATCTCCTTAGCATTGGAGACTACAATTCCTTTTACACAGAGAGTTCAGGGGAGCCTCCAGGGCAGGTTTATAAAACTTGGAGAACCCTCCAAGCGCAGGGAGCAGAAAAGCAGAGCCACAGTTGGACAGGGAGGCATGGCTAAGACTTTTTTTTAGTGGAAATTAGTTTGGGTAATAATGGAACTCAGTCAGCAGAGAACAAAATAACTGATGATTCAGGCTAAAGGGCTGAAAGGGCTGGAGAAAGTTCCAGGCCGGGTTGGGGGAGCTGGGCTCAGTACACAGGAGAAGGTGGTCCTATGGAAGGGGCATTGGTCCCAGTAGCAGAAGGGAGTGCAGACTGAGTAAGCCCCTTAGCGTTCCTCAGAGCGTTCACATTTAGATACAGGGACTGTTTAGCTAAGTAAATATCTACGCATACACTTTCAGCAAACTTAAAGTGAAGAATTGCCATCAGGATATGGAAGTAAATTGTTCTGTTGCGATAGAAAGGGGACTGATGAAGCCTCTTAAAGTCTACTATGCACGTGTAACCCTGGGAATGCATGACTCGGATCGAATGGAGCCCATGTGGGGAGCACAGGATGCGCCCCTCTCCTTAGGGCTGCTAGACCTGAAGCACCCCCAGTTTGTAATCAGTTGGTATACACAAATATTAGCGCATACTCAGTGGCAGCATTCAAAGGAACCTGGTGGAAAAAGCCATTTGTATTTCTTTAGGTTGGGGTAAAGAGTTAAGATGCAGACCATCAGGCTTAGTGGAGCCTCTTGGATAGTAATCAGTCCGTTCACACCCACCATTGCATTTAAGAGATGCTTTCATCTGTGTGGACAACAGCATCGCATTAAACTTGTGGAGGTAGATTATTTTCATCATCTACTGGTGTAAAGGAATGCAAGTTAGGCCGGAAGCCTCTCTAAAATAAAGTAAAACTAAATGCTGTTCAGATTTGAAAGAAAAGAATAGACCAAACCAATCTTTGTCTCTATTAATGCTTTAACGTCTATGCTTTCACACTTCTTCCTAAATAGTAAACCAGAGTCCTCCTGAACTGGTTGGGGACCTGGCAATGCCTCCAGGCACAAGTTACTAAGCTTTATGTTAGAATAGTCACTAATATGTTGTTTGCAAATAGTTTCTTCTAATATTGGTGTGTAATTATATAAACGATATATTATTGCTTTACTCATTCACTAAATGGTAAAAGAACATAATTTGGAAGAAACCTGATGCTTCTCCGCTTCCCCCTGGCTGGGTTTATTTTGCATTCAAGATGTGAAAAGGACTTAAATCTTCTGTCTCATTATTTCTCCGAAGGACACATGTCCACATTAGCTCCATTGAAATGTGGTCTGCAAACGGCAAGCAAACCACTCTGATTCAGGTTTTTAAAAAAATTGTTGTTGATTATGTTGCTACAGTTGTCCTGGTTTCTTTTCCCTTTGCTCCCCTCTGCCCAGCACCCACCTTCCCTCCGGCAAACTTCCATCCAGCAACCCCACCCACTATGTTCATGTTCGTGGTTCATGCATGTAAGTTCTTTGGCTTCACCCTTTCCTGTACTGTTCTTAACACCGCCCCCCCCCCTATCTATTTTGTACCCCTCAACTGTGCTGCTCAATCCCTGCACCTTTCCCCCTTCCCTCTCCCAGCTGACACCCCTCTAAATGTTCCCCAGCCCTAGGATTCTGTTCCCATTCTGGTTGTCTGCTTAGTGTGTTTTTGTTTTATTTTTTTAGGTTCTCTTGTTGATAATTGTGAATTTCTTTTCATTTTATTGTTCATAGTTTTTATCTTCTTTTTCTTAAATAAGTCCCTTTAACATTTCATATAATAATGGCTTGGTGATGATGAACCCCTTTAGCTTTACCTTGTCTGGGAAGCACTTTATCTGCTCTTCCATTCTGAATCACAGCTCTGCTGGACAGAATAATTTTGGCTGTAGGTCCTCGCTTTTCATCACTTTGAATACTTCTTGCCAGTCCCTTCTTGCCTGCAGAGTTTCTTTTGAGAAATCTGCTGATAGTTTTATATGAACCCCTTTGTAGGTAACGCTCTTCCATTTTAATGTCAATAAGAGTTCAGAATTAAGAAAAAAATAGTTTGATTATTTCCAAATGTTGGACAAATCAGAGGGACTGTGTTGTGATATATACTCTGTGGCTGGACATTTGGCCTTTCAGATTGTCTCTGACCAAAGAAAATGAGCCAAGTTTAAGAAAGTTTTATATATTCCTTCACTAAAATTACTCATTACATTTTCAGAGATGTTTCCAGTGTAAAATCAGTGTAGTGTCTTCATAAACAAGCAAGTTGAAGTAAGCAGGAAGGAATGAACTAACCCAAGGTCCTCCATATAGAAAAGCCTGTGCCGGCCCATTTGACCTGTTGGACAGAGACTGTCCTCCCTCTGGACAGGGGGCTGGTGTGTCTGTGACGGCTGAGCCAGGCAGCAGAGTGCTGCCCGCTCCGGTCCCTGGCCAGGCTGCCCCTCCCCGGCCAGGCTGCCCCTCCCCGGCCCAGCCCCTCACCCAGGCCTGCAGTGTCTGCTCTTTCCAGCATGGTCCTCTTGGCTTGCTATTTTAATGCTGTAATTTATTTAAATCTTACCTGATGTTATAAAATGTGATGCGTAGAGAAAAATGTGTTCCAGGAAAATGTACTTGACCAATTTGTAAAGATTGACTGAGGAATTATCAAACTTGAATGCAAATTATTGTGGTGAGACAACTCTTAAGACACGGACCCAAGAAAGCGTAAAATGGACATATACAGGGCAGCCTGATGAGTATACATTTCCCTCTAACCATTATCATGCACATAATCACATACGCATATTTAACTTATTTTTTTAAATTATTCAGAGCTCTACTTAGTAAATCCCATTTTTAGAAAGTATCCTGGTAAATTAATGAAGACTTATGTTGAAAAATTAAAGAAAATATTGGATATATATGTTTAATTTTTAATAATTTTTGTTTAATCAACTGCTTTGATTAAATTACATCAGTCCTGATCATTTTTACTATTTACCTAATTAGTTGCTATGTTTAATTAAAGTTTGGTATATTTGTTATGTCTCCTTATCATTTTAATTTATTTTTTAAAGATTTTATTTATTTTTAGAGAGGGGTGAAAGCAGAGAGGCAGAGAGAGAGAGAGAGGGAGAGAGACATCTGTGTATGGCAGCCCCCATCTATGGGTGTTGCTGGAGACCTGGCTTTCAACCGGATCATGTGCCCTGGTTGGGAATCGAACCAGTGACCTTTGGGTTCCCAGGCCAGTGCCTTATTCACTGTGCCACCAACCAGGGCAAATGTTGATTTATTTTTAAAGGATAAACACTGTTTAGTTGAAGGTTATACAGATTCATATTAAAGGTGCAATTATGCCGTTAAATCCCAGTCCCTTTAAAAACACCAAATATGCAGTCCTGCACGATGTAGCTAGATTTAAAACAGACCAGCAAAAGATACGATCTTTCAGAAACACAACAGTTCACAACTTAGCATTCCAGTTATAAATTCCAAGTTCCCGGCAGCCGCTGTACCCACTTAAGGGAGTATCCTGCGCACACTCCCCAACTCCTCTACCACAGGTAATTTCCTGTCTCTGTGCCAGCTGCATGTCCCCCTTTCTCCCCTTTGCTGCACCCCCCTCCTTCTCCAACCAGGTGAGTTCTCAGTCCTCCTGTCTGTCTGTGCACCAGTCCCTTCAAGAGCGAGTGGCTATTTGCATGTCCAGCATCCTTACAATTTTTAATGAAAACAACCCATTTTAAAATACTTCTGTTTTCCAAGAGATGCTTTGTTTTAAGAAATCTGTAGGGAATACTGAATATTGTATTTCTCTCTTGGAAAGGCAAAACATAAATTAGCATGATAAATACTATGAGATCACAGTAAAAAGTGAGATTCAATGAGAAATGTAATTAATGTTTTATTTTAAAACAATTTCAAGGGTTCAGAAAGGCTGTAAATACAAAAGACTAAAACTTTTCTCCCTGAGTCATTTGAAAGTAAATTGACAATCTGATGTCCCATCATTTCCAAATACTTTGTGTCTGCTTTCCACAAACAAGAGCATTCTCCTAAATAAGGACAAAAACAACCATCAAAATTAAAAAAAATTAACATTATTTTATTACTTTCTTCTAATCTTCAGACCTATTTGAGTGTCACCAGCTGTCCCAGTAACACCCTTTTAAGGTAAAAGTTTTCAAGTAGAAGTTCTGTCAGTTAAAGTTTGCCTAGTGTTTTTTCATGGCTTGGAGCAGTTTATAGGTCATTGGCAGAAATAGCACTAAAGAGAAGCTGTGTCAGTTTAGGGATGTACAGTTTCAAATATTTTCAGTTTATTTAATTTTTAAAGAATGCTACTTTTTTAAAGGTTTTATTTATTATTTTTAGAGAGAGGGGAAGGGAGATAGGCAGAGAGGGAGAGAGACATCAATGTATGGTTACCTTTCACCTGTTCTTTTCAGAATTTTAATCATTTGATTAGGATGATGTCTCCCAGGCTTCTCCAATATGAAAATATTTTTTTCCTTTGTGATTAATAAGTCTTTTGTAGCCTTGACTGGTGGCACAGTGCATAAGGCACTGGCCTGCGAACCCAAAGGTTGCTGGTTCTATTCCCAGCCAGGGCAGCATAACCGGTTGCAAGCCAGGTCTCCAGCCAGGTCCATAGCTGGAGGCAGGTGAAAGGCAACCATACATTGACATCTCTCTCCCTACCTGCCTCTCTCCCTTCCCCTCTCTCTAAAAATAATAAATAAAAATCTTTAAATAAATAAACAAATCTTTTGTTCTGTGTTTTTATTTGCTAAATCTGGCCAACCTAATCTTACTGCTAATTATTGATGATACATCTTTTTTTTTCCTTTTTTTTAAGACTGTATTATTTTTAGAGAGAAGGGAAAGGAGGGAGAAAGAAAGGTAGAGAAACATCAACGTATGGTTGCCTTTCACCTGCCTCCAGCTGGAGACCTGGCTTGCAACCTGGTTATGTGCCCTGGCTGGGACTCGAACCAGTGACACATGGGTTTGCAGGCCGGAGCCAATCCACTGAGCCACAGCAGCCAGGGCTTGATGATACTCTTTATGAAGTAGAGAAGACTTGTATAAAACCTGAGTTCCCCTGTGTTTACTTCTAGTCCTTCTTACGCGAAACTGTCAACCCTCCTCTTCTGATTTGAATTTATTTAGTTTTCCAGTCTTCCAGTGGCTTCATGAATGCTGTTCTTTGTTGACGCTGCCTTCTCTTTGCAAGGCAGTCAACTTCGCTGTTGCTTGTTCAAAGCCCTGGTTCCTTTTTCCCCACTTCAACATTTTTACTTTTACCATTTATTCTTGTGAAAAAGAATGATTCCACTCTACCTTTCTTGAAAAGACAACCTTTTGTTCTTTACATGAAGGGCTTTTTCTCCTGTAGTCACTTCCAGGTTTCTCTCTTTGATCACCTCATTCATTTTTGAAGCTGCCATTTCCATCTTCACACGCTTTGAGTTAGTGTAATTGTACCACAAGGGGAAGAGCACAATGCATGCGAGTGAAGTTCTGGGGGATTTGCTTTTAACACCTGATTTTCCAAGTATCAGTTTTATCATCTTTAAAAAAGGAGAAATAATTCTTATCTAACATGCTTGCTGGGAGGATTAAACATGATAACATCTCATGGCAGCGGATTCCTCAGGTAGCATCTTTCAGACACTAAATAGATGGTAATCTTTTCTCATATGTATGTTCTAATATTTTTAAAATTCACAATGGAAAGACTCTAAGAAAGGGAGCTGTGCACAATTGGATGCTTATCATTGATGAGTGCAGGTTTTAGGTTGCCCACTTTTAATATCCTTGGGAAAAGGGAAGGTCCTCAGTGGGTGGGCACCCAAGGGACTGACCTCTGCATCAACCTCATTAAATCTCTTGGAGGTCTTACTGCTTATGTCCTGTTTTTAGCAATGTCCCTGGTGGTTGCTTGCCCAGGAGAAATTTGTAGGTAAAGTTATTATGAGAAACGCACAGACTAGCCTATCAGTTGATGTCAAAATTTGTCGTACGTTATCTGCTTAGCATATCATTTTATCAAATGCCAGGTCATAAGTGCTAAAAGGGCCAAGTCATGAGCAAAGATTTTTAATAAACTTAACAGTGTAGCAGCTAGTCAGCACCAATACCAAGGTAAGTTATAATAATAGTGATGTTCCTGAAAGAAACTATAGATAGGTCCTGTTGATAAAAATCAACTGAATACTAGAATGGGCAGGAACACTATTTTTTAAAATGTCTTTAAGTTATTAACAGTTGTTTCCTATTAAACATTATATAAGTATTTGGAATGTGACCTTTATCCTAATAATATCAATGGGGTATTAAAAATTCTATACTGCATTATTGACTACTGTTTCCATGCCTTATGTTACATCCCATGACTCATTTATTTTCTAGCTGGGAGTGTATGTTTTTTAACCACCTTCTCCCATTTTGAAAGCAGACATGAAGAAAGAATAAGAATTTAAAGACAATTTTGAGAGATCTGTGTTAACATGAAAGAGACCAAGTGGCATGACTAATGGAGTCATGAGTAAGCATATGCATGTGACTTTGAAAATGATTCTGGCTTTGATGTCCCACCTGTTCTTTGTGGGAAAGAAAAAAATATCTCCTATTTAAGAATTAGGGGAAGGCGTTCACTCGCACAATTTCCAAATACCAGAGACTGAGGGGAAAATCTCGGTCTCTAAGAAAACTACTCAAACATGACCTGCTCAGGAAACCCATTTTCTAGACTTTTCCAGGGACTCCTTGGGTCAGTTGGTTACAAAGCAGAAGAGAGCTAGGCTTTCAAAAAGAAATGACATCTTTTATGCCTAAGGATGCGGCGTTTCTTCATGTTGGGGGTTTTAGTTTCTTATGTTAAAAAATAAGCAGGGATTTTAATCAATGGTTTCATATTTCTGTTCTGGGTACCACATAAGAGGCACAAGACACCAGAGTTTCTGTCAGTGCGTCCAGTTCTTCCCCAGGAGAAATGCCAACCGCAATTCTCTTAGTGAGATTACAAAATCTTATCTTGCTCTCCTTCACCCTCTACAGACTGAGAACCTGCCCCTTCTTAGCTTGGTCTCACGGGGCAGATGACGTAGAATCACCACAGATAACTCAAGGCCAAGCCAGTGTCTCTGGGGCCTGCTCCCTTCCCTTGGGGGAATGTGCTGAAGTCACTCAGTGAGGTGTGTCTAGGCCTTTTCCCTAAAAGAATTGGGAAGCTCCTTTTTCCAGTTTAAATGGGTGCAACCCAAGTCTCCCCAAGAAGTGCCGGGTGGAGCAGACTCAGGCAGGCGTGGCTTCTGAGGATGAGGCCATAACTCCCACAGGGACCTTCCCTGGCACCTCTCTCACACTACCCTGTGAGCCCTCATCTGCTCAGGCCCCTGCACGCCAGCCTGCCCATCTCCCACCTTCCTGTGTTCAGATGATGGGTGTCTCCTTGTACCCTGCCCCCAACTCCCAGGGAGAGGGACGCCTGAGGCATTTGGAGAAGGAGAGAAGCTGTGTCTGTCCTGAAGGTCATGGTCAAAATAGAATTCATGGAAGCAGCTTATCTCCCTGTGACTTCTGAGGGCCCCATGTGCCACCTGGCACTGGTTTAAAGTTCAGATTCTCCTGCACCCAGCAGCCCGGTGTTGACAACCGGGTAGAGGAGTCTGGTGCACTGGCTTGCGCCTCTCCTGTCCAGGCGTGGGCTGCTAAGAAAGAGAGGGCGAAGGGCGCTGCCTATGAAGTCTAAGAAGAGAAATACCATGTGATCTCACCTAATACAGGAGACTAATGAACAAAACAAGTGAGCCAATTAGAACCAGAGGCATGGAAACAAGGAACAGATGGACGGTGACCAGAGCTGAGCAGGGAGGGTGAGAACGAGGGAAAGAAGGAGAATTTAGTCAAGGGACTAGTGTAAATGACCCATGGCCTTGGACAACATGTGGGATTGACTGTGGGAGAGGAGGGAGGGGCAGCGGAGAGCAATGGGGGGAAATCGGACAACTGTAATACAACAATAACTTAAATTTTAAAAATTAAATAAAAGGATTTATTGGAGGAGCGGGGAGTTTATTTCAGCCAAACTGTCAACAGCTATTGGGAGCACAATAGCACCAGATTGAGAAAACCTTCTGGAGAAGGGCAGCTTTGCACCTTTTTTATACGTTAGATTCAAGGGAGACAGACCTAGGGACGATTACATGAAATGCACTGGTGGAGAATTAAAGTGGTGGGAGAAAGCACAGCCGTGAAACCTTTTGCATTGGTTGGCGCACGGTGTTCCCATTTAGAGCACACGGAGATGGTATTTGGGCAATAAGAGAAACCATCACCTCCACTGCGGTAGTTGGCTGTGCCTCCCCGGGGTCTGGAGTAGAAAGTCACTCTGACATTTCACAGGTATGTTATCTTGGCTGCACAAAGTCAACAGACAACTTCAGAGGTGGAGATGGACATTCAGACCACCTGTGTGGTTATATTTGGTCTCTGAGTTTGAACGCCCACCTTGGAGGCACCCCCACCCCCATCCCAACTTGTCAGGGTTAGTGTGTGGCCCCTTTTCTGTCCATGAAAGAGAGAGGAAGGGAGGGGGAGAGAGAGAAGGAGGAAGGAGAGTAGGAGAAAGATCCAAGTCAGGCCTCCTGCTTCTCTTACCAGTGTTTGGAGCCTGGAGGGAAAAGGGATAGGAAATAAGCCTGCTGAAAATAGAAAAACACATTTTGCCCTTGGAAAGGATAAGCAAGGTTAATTCAAGACACATTCCGTTTCCAGTCCCTCTACGTAGCTGGTGCAGGGGAGATGCTGACTTCCTCACTTAGGGAAGCTGGCCCTGCTGATCCCCCATGTCCTTTCCATGCTAGTTCAGCAGATCTAGGCATTTTCAGGATCCATAAAACACAGCAGGGCACACAAATCATGGGGCATCCAGGAAGGAGTGCTTTATTACGCGGCAAATATGTATATTTATTGAAACACGACTTCTTGGATAAAATGATCATGAGTTCACATCACAAATTTATTTCAGACATGCTGCTTAATGAGAGGCTACCATGTAAGGCAAACTCAGGGGTGCTCCCGGTTAGTCCAACTAGGCTGTTGGAAAAGAGAGTTGACAAAATTAAAAAGTCTGGTTAAAGAACATTAGCTTGTCACCAAACAGAACACAGATAGAGGCAAGTTCCGAAACTGATAGCTGAGTGGGTAAACCCACATTCTTAGAATGGATTCTGAAATTGCATGAACACCTCTTAGAATACTGCTCTGGAAGCCCTGGCTGGTGGCACAGTGGGTAAGGCGCTGGCCTGTGAACCCAAAGGTCGCTGGTTCAATTCCCAGTCAGGGCACATAACCAGGTTGTAAGCCAGGTCTCCAGCCAGGTCCGTAGCTGGAGGCAGGTGAAAGGCAACCATACATGGATGTCTCTCTCCCTCTCTGCCTCTCTTCTCACCCTTCCCCTCTTTCTGAAAGAAAGAAAGAAAAGAAAATTGCTCTGGAGTTTAATCAGGAATTTTAATCACTTTTTAGGAAGGGCTCTGAATTACATCTTGTAAAAAAGTTCTGTCTCATAACAAATTTAGGACTTTCCCCCTCAGTTTCTACCCTCACCCTCTTCTGAGTTTCTTTTTGGCTTTGGTGCATTCTTAGTAAGTAATTTAAACTTACTGAATCTCAACTACTTCACCTATAAAGTGGGAGGAATAATTTCTTACCCAAATGAAAGAATGAGGCTGGAAAAAAATGATCACTTTAGAGTCTTCCAGGATGTAAGACTGACTAATCGAAATGATGCGTTCAAGGGGAAAGGCAGTGTGAGGTTCTGATGGTCGCTATAGCACCAAGCCCAAGGTAGGTTTATTCATTCTACATCATCGATGAATCATGCACTTGCCTGGTTTCTGCTATATATAAAAATTATATATATTAACTCAATCCACATGATTAGCCTGTGATGTAGGTATAATTACTGTGCCCATTTTGCAGATGATACAGTTGAGATACTGAAAGGTTAGATAGCCCAGGTGTGATTGTTGGTACATGTCAGAGACTGTTCAGTAAACTGTTCAGTAATTGATATCCTGTCATGCTACTTGAGCCTCCAACAATCTGATTGGACCTTGTCAGAAATCAAAGGATGTTAGATAGCCCAGAGAAGTTGAACTTTAAAAAGTTTCATGGATGGAACTAGAAAGTATTATGCTTAGTGAAATAAGCCAGCCAGTGAAGGACAAATACCATATGATCTCACCCATTACAGGACAATAATGAACAAAACTAACAACAAGCAAAATAGAACCAGATATATGAATACAGTGAAAAGGCCTTCAGTGGGCAGGGGGAAGGGGGTTGTGGGGAGAGGGGAGGACGAAGCAAGGAAGGGGAGCAGTTTAGACAAGAATCTAGTATGGAGGAACCATGGACATGGACAGTACGTAGGATTGACTTTGTGGGGGAATGGGTGGGTGGGGAAGAGGACAGAGGGGAGCAAAAAGAGGATGGATGTAATACAATAACAATAAAATTCAATTTAAAAAATTAATTAAAAAAAAGTTTCGGTGGAAGGGAACACTACCAAGTTCTGGTTATTAAGCAATGGGGCCGTGTTTTGAGTGTTTGCCCCAACCATAATATAAGGAGGAAAAATGGGGTTCACTCTCCAACTCCCATCTATCAGTGGGTTTCTGCTCTCTTACGTATCCCTGAGGTCTTGGCCCCTGACTTCGGAGTATTTTATTGCTTTCATACAATCAGCAGTGTTGTGTTCAGAAGTGAGTGGGGAGGGGGTGCACATGCATTGGCTTTCTGCTGAGCCATCTTGTGAGAGTGGCAGATACCGGTCAGGTTGCAGGGCAGGCCTTGACCCCATTCTGTAGAAAGTTCATAACTCTTCAAGGGGCCTCCAGTCGCCAGCAGGCTGCTGCTGCTGGCCTTGGGCTCTCATAAAAGATTGTGTAAGCTTTTCCGTGATGCAGCTGACAGCATAGCACTCACAGCCACATCAGAAGAACGAAAACACAGCTCAATACCTCTCGAGTATTGCAGCCATAGAAAGACTAAACATATTAAAGCGCCAGTGTAAGAATGAATCCGACTCTAAAGATTATATTCTAAAAGTAATGAATTTGTACCACATTATCGTTTAGAACCATAGTTTTTTTTTTTTTATTCCCTTAAGAACCTTAAGTAATTTTTCTCATTTTTCCATTTATTTTTTTCCGTAAAAGAAATACAGTAATGGAGAAATGCTTTAAAACTTAAAAGGACATCATGTTTAATATTACCATCATATGATTTGTCCTATTTTTGATTATGTAGAGAAATAAACATTTGATTCACTCAAATAGCTTTATAGTTTACAAGTCTTGCTTATATGCTGAATATATTTAAGCTTATTCAAAATATACGATGCAGCCTGATATCGTAGATTCCAAGGTATTGACTGTGGGCAACAATTAAGGAATTTTTTTTAAGTCTCATTAGAAGCACTGAATTGAAACGCTGTAATCTTCTCTCGAACTATCTTCTATTTCATGTTTCAGCAAAGACTTAATTGTTCTTTGAAGAATTTCTAAGTCTAAAAATGGTGGCAATTTATAGTCCAAAGAAATATAATTATCTTGCTCAGAAAAGGGGAGAAACATGGAATTGCCTTTACTTTTAAATTATAGTTACAATCGTATATTGGAAATACTTGTGAGCCATTGAGACAAAATGATGAGGGGGAAAAGCCTGCAACAAAGAAGAAGCATGCATAGGTAATGACCCTCTGCCAATTAAAGGAAATTCTATTTATTTTTGCGGTTATTAATTTAAGCATATTAAGGGTGCAGAGCAGCAAACTGGGCCTCACCTCTTCCTTGGTTGTGTTTTTCAGCACCCGTATTTGCTTACAGTGTTCAATCCTATATATTATATGCTTGGGTTACTGTTTGTTTTTAAATAAAGGTTAACGTCTTTAATTCCGTGCTCATTCTAGAATTTTATAGCTCTTGAGGTAAGGTATTAGTAATATGTCAAAAATAGAGAATAATAGTTTGGTGACACCAGGGGGAAGGGGGAGGTAGGAGAGGGTGAGGAGGGTACATGGTGACAGAAAAAGACTTGCCATGGGGTGGTGAACTCAGACGATACACCTGAAACCTATATAATCTGATTAACCGATGTCACCCCAATAAACTCAATTTAAAAAATAGAGAATAGCATCATGATACATTTTATAAAACCAGTTTTTGTTTCATTTGCATGTACACGAAGGAGGGAAATCTCTGTACATGTTTTATTAATGAAAAGGATGGATGTGGCATAGTGTTTTGAAAAATAAGACCATACCGGATGGTCAAAGTACAATAGGCTTGCAGTTGTAGGTATGCCACCCAAGGTATTCTTATGTTATTATTTATTCTTGTATTCTATACATTTTCCATATGAACAACTCTCAACCTGCCCTGTATATTTAGCATTTAAAATTCAAATCTGTTATTTATACATATATACTTCATCGGCATAAGACAAAGGTGGGGAATGATCACTTGCTAGTGGCGAGGCAAGCAGCATAGCCTGTCTGCCTAAGACACTAAAATTACAGGCCCTGTGGTTGCTGGGGAAGAAAGACTTGGTAACCTAAAGGGACAAAATGATGAGACTTTCTGCTTGTCAGCATGAAAGGAGGGTCTTGTTGTCTTCGGACTGTAAAATTCAACAGGGCTGTTCAAAGGCGAGTTATCACTGCACTTGAAAGGGGGTCTGCACTTGTCTAGGGGCATTAAACATTGCAGTTCTCTTTGTCCTATTAGCATAGGTCACTGAGCACACACATGGCATGATGAATGGGTGAGGGATGATAAATGTGCAGCAGTGGACAGGGCAGTAAAAGGCAGTGGAATCAGAGGGACGACCCTGGGCTAAGTGGCGGTAATGAGAATGGAGATGCAAGGTGGCAGAAATAGATTTCCATGGGAGCAGTGGGCATGAGGAGGGGCCACATGAAATCACAGGAGGAGGGAGCAGTAAGTCTGGTTGAGTCCTGAGCCTGAAACCTGGGGAATAAATAACATTTGAAGGTACATTCATAGCCATGGTGGAGTCTCTCTTCCTATCTGAGACCAAGGTGCGGGGAGGAAGGTAGGACCATTGAAGGAGGTGGAGCAGCCGCCGTAGAGCCAAATGAAAGTATATGGAGACAGGACCAAACTGATGATGAGTTTGCATCTCTCACATTAGGTCCTAAGATGGATTGACTTTGAGTGGAAACTCTATGAAGAAGTTCCAGGACTGTTTCTCAGAGCAATGTGCATTCCTAAAAAACAAAGGAGAAAAGAAAGCAGGCATGACCACAGAATTAGGATCAGAGGAGCTATGGGAATTCAGAAAAGAAACAGGAGGCCCAAGTAAGAGAACTGGATGAAACGTGGAGCAGTGAGAAATATCAAAAACATTTTGATAGCAAAGGAAGGAGGGAAAGCTTTGTTCTGTACCAAAAAATCACCCCATTATTGTTGGCTTTTGAGAAAATAGTTTTAGTAGAGTGATGGAGTGATGTAGTTACTTATATGACAGGAAATAAATGACTAATTATAGAATGTATGGTAGCCACCAGGTAATCTTTCAGGTTCCAATTAAACATTGAGACTTAGGAGGTGATCATGGGCCATGTTTCATAGCAGCTGACTTGGAGGTGAGCTTGCAAGTCAGATCGGTATCAGGTGGCCCCTCAGAGAGTCCTTGCAGCAGGCCACCAAGCAGGGTCACTCACTGAGCAGGCGACAGGCCCTGTGGTGTCCCAGGCAACAGCCAAGGGGCAGAGAAATGAGATTTACAAGAGCAGTTGCAGGTGCAGAAGGCATCTGAGATGTCTCCTTCTCCCAGTGGACATTCCTCTAACAAAAGGCCCGTAGGTATGACCCCAACCTCAATGGTCACCACACTTGAAAAGCCCACCTATGGAGTTGTCCTCAGGCTTCCTTGACATATTAAGCTGTGTCCAATACAATGCAGGTTACTTTTTTTAAAAAGGAAGAATGATGGGGTAGTCTGCAGGTCAGAGATGAGCCTGAAAACATAAAGGACCTTATACGCGTAGGATGATACCAAAAACAAGTGAAATAAGCCAGCATGGAATCCAGACTGAAGCATCACTTTGAGCTCGGAGGAATATAGCAGGTTAAAATTCACTCCTGGTCATCAAAGCTTCCATGTTCCAAGGAGAACCTTGTGGCTTGGACAAATTAACACCAGGGCAGAATACAGAACACCTAGAGAGGCAGAGCATGCTGTAGTTTTCCGACTATCTAACCTAAGTACAGCTCCTCTCTTTAGAAGAAGCTAAATGACATAAAATTCTAGGTTATACAGGGTTCTCTCCCTAAAGATGAAAAATTTTTGAGAATATTTAGTATTTATATCTGTAGTTGAGTTACTGTCCACGGTCTTCCCCTCCCTTCCCCACCCAGAAAAAAATGAAAAAGAGAAGTAGACCCATTGTTGGCACAAACCTAGTGGAGATAGTAGGCAAAGTGGTTTAGAAAGCAACATGGGTTGCTGGACAAAGAAAAAAAAAAACAACGTTTTTCCAAGGAAACCATGGGAAAGACAAAGAACAGCAGCAAAAGTAAACCTTGGAGAAGAGGGAGGCCATGAGCCATATCTAAAGAATAGTATAGAGACTATAGTTTTCTAGTTTGAATTTGAATGTGAAGTTTCTTTCAAGCAGATCTAAGAAGATATACCCCAATATTTGTGGAAGAGGATGAAGAGGTATCCCCTGGGCCAGTCAATGTAGGGATTTAATAAGTAAAACCTACCTAAATGTTTTTCTGTGTCAAGTCTTCGAGATACGTTTCATGTGAAAGTCAATGATATGATACAGTTTGGAAGCCCATTAAGTCCGAATTAGGAACTCAGAACCACTTACTATGATAATGAAAAACCAAAAGAAAAAGTGGTTTAGCTGGTATGTCATCTTCAGCAGGTGGACTTGAATTTAAACCTTTCATTAAAACGGAGGAAGGAGAAGTCTGAACACATTCTAGAGAGAACCAAATGACACGGGAATTGAGTATGTCGTATTTATTCATACCTTTGATATTATATTTTAGAGAATGTGAATAATAGTAGCCAGAGATGACAAAGAATCTGTCTAACCCCATTTCTTCTTCACGATTTTGGAGGGAACAGGGCATCCTGCAGGAGGGCCTGCCGCACGCCCACCTTCTACAGTTGCTGGCAAATTGTACCAAATAGTGAATTGATATCAGAATCAGGCCTAGTGTTATGTTTTTTATTTCCAAATGATTTACTTTTGAAACATTTCAAAAGTCATTTCTCATCAGGACGTTCTTTTGGTTCCACATTAGAATCACCCAGGAAGTGTAACTATTCTGCTGCCCAGACAGTGGGGTCAAACCTAGGTTGCAGGGACCATTTCCTTATTAAACAGAAGGTCTCAGCATCGGTGGAAAAGTCACCAGTAAGCTTCTGAAACCTAGGGCTGGTGCCAGCACTTTGAAGCTCTCGAGAAGGAACGTCTGTGCTGGCTTTTGTCACCTGTTAAGGGCATGGAGGAAAAGGGTCCCATGTCTCCCAAAGCAACTTTACCTGTGAAACTTTTTGATCTGTAGGTAAAGAAGTGACTTCTTCATGCACATGATTTTCAGATGGTGTTTTAAAATTATTTTTAATGGGGGGGTGGGTGGGAATGTCAATAATTTTTCATTTTTTTGACAACTATTTATTGATGCAATAGTCGTTACTAGACCCTAATATTACACCTGTGGGGTATATTGAGAGCCAGTTGCTTTAAATCTTCAAGTCTGAGAATTTGAGTTACTTAACATTTTGTAACACTGGACAATGGTTTTGAAGTGTTTTGATGAACAATCCCTGGATAGGCAGGCATCTGTTCAAATAAAAATAATTGGTTATTTACCAGCAAAGCAGGAGACCATGTGAGAGTCATATTTAACCAGAAACTGGACATAAGCCAGGATTATAATACTTATAACCAACTGTCATAATAAAATCTCTTATACTTATCCTAGTGAAAGAAAACTTGTTTTGAATGCTAAATATGAGAAAGGCTCTGTGTTAGGAGCCAAGCAAAAGGTTAAGAAAGGATAATAACCTTTTATTATAAAGTGTAGACTGTGTAAGATACAAGCAAGGTTCAGAGGAGGCGTGGTGAACATGGATGTGAAAGAGGAGTCTGTTCAAGGATCGTAAAAGGCAGTTGGAAATCTTTCAAAAACTACTGTGATTGCCCTTGGAATGAAGATGGTGGAATGGCTGAATGTCGACCTCAAGCAAAGAAAAGGAATTCAATATATGGCAATGTTACGGGCTGATTTGCCTCCCCATCACTCCTATGTTGAAGTCCTAGCCCCTGGCGCCTCAGAACATGGCTGTATTTGGAGGTAGGGCCTTTAAAGAGGTTATGAACTTCAAACGAGGCTGTCAGGGAGGCCCTAGTCCAGCTGACTGTGTCCTTCTCGAAAGAGGAGGACTACGGCACGTGCAGAAGGAAGACGAGGTGAGGTCTCTCTGCCAGCCACCAACGGTCCTCAGGAGACCCCAACCTGCAGACACCTCCACTCCGACTTCCAGCCTCCAGAATTGTGGGACAATCAATTTATATATTTTTAAGTCTAAAGCACCTTGTAACAACAGCCCTCGCAAACTAATACGGGCGGTAACCTTCCATAGACAGCGCGCACGCTAGGACATGAGCTGCGGAAGTTAACGTAAAATGGAGCTTCTACCTACAGGGGTTAGCTGAGACTGGTCTAAGAAGTGGTGTTTTAAACTTAAAAATGACCTATTCTTAACTTCTGATACAAGCCAGCATCGGTCCTCCCTGAAAGAAGCATAAACCTCTCACTGTGGGAACAGATCAGTATTCCACTGGAATTTATGTACTGTGTCTCTTTGGGCCAGATCGGAGGTTCCCCTGCAATATTCTGGCTTGCACATAATATGAAGTAGTGAGGTTGGGGGTATTTGTTTTCTAAAGATTTTATTCATCATTTTTAGAGAGAGAGGGGAAGAGGGAGAGGGAGAGAAACATCAATGTTTGGTTGCCTTTCACCTGCCTCCAGCTACGGACCTGGCTGGAGACCTGGCTTGCAACCTAGTTATGTTGCCCTGGCTGGGAATCAAACCAGCGACCTTTGGGTTCACAGGCCACTGGGGTATGTACTTCAATATCTTTTGACCTCTTTCACCCGGAGGGTGCCGCACCCAGGAGGGGTGAACTAGGGTAAGGGGTGTGTGCTGCCTGTACTATAGAATTGCTGCACAGATCCCATTCGGCTTGATGGACACTTAGCTACTTAAATGTGACCTTGTGTTTCGTTCCTCCAGTGCCATAAAAAAGCTAAAAACCAGTTTCACCCTGGGGAATCACGGTGAGTGACATGAGAAGCCATTCACAAAGGAAGGCAGGCAGGAGTGAGACGGGGTGTTTCGTTCTGTGGCAACCCTGTCAACCAGAGGCCACCACACCTCCACGAGGGTCGCTTTGTGGGGTCCCAGCCCCCCCAGCCATCAAGCAGGCCCCTGGATTCCAACCCCTGAAGCTCGCTGGGTGTAAGCAATGAGTTTGCTGCACTTGGTTGGCGTTTATACAGCAGGGACAGGCAGATGTGGAGGGTGGGGACCCAGTCTCCTTCCAGAATGTCAGGGAAGGTTCTAGAACACTGAAGCGGGGCAAGTGGGGACCTGGAAAATGATCACAGAAGATTAAGATGGCTCCCCAGCCAAGCCTGGAGTGGCGTTTGCCTTCAGCTGTAATGTGAGTCTCCCGGAGACCGGTGTCTCCCAAAACAGGTACCCCAGAGAGAGAAGCCTGGAATCTCACAGTCAGACATTTATTTAGTGTAGGAGGTATTTTTAGCAACTTTTGGTGTGCACATCCATAGTGTAAATGCCTTGGTTAGGCCCGTTCTGCTCTGGGCAAGAGGTAGGGTGGAGTGGGAGAGCGTGGAGTGGGAGAACAACTCTGGGGGATCCACGGCTGAAGGGGGACAGTGCTGAGCAGGGGTGACTCGCAGTTCCTGCAAAGCCTGTGCCCATCGGCACAGGCCTCACCCCCGGAGACTGCGGGGCAGCGGAACCTCCAGGCTGCAGGAAGCCTTGGGGCAGGATACACAGTACCTGGCCCACGTTCTTCTGCTTTCCAGAGCAGAAGGGCAAGTGAGATAAGAGAAGCATCCAGGGAACTCCGGGACAGCTGGGGACCAGCCCTGACCCCGGCTCAATGACACCATCACTCCTCTGCAGCTCTAAAGACATCTGTGGGCCCAGAAATGTAAAGAAAAGCTGCATTTTCCGGGCAAAGGCCTCACATTCTGAGTGGGGAGAGGGTGACTGATTTATTGAGTATTTGCCAAGTGTAGTGGGTGAGTTCTGGAGGAGACAAGTCTGGGTTCATAGATAGGGCACCATCTCTTGGGCCTCTGAGACCAAGGTTGTCCTGACCGGGGCACAGGCAGCTCGCTGCACAAGGGCTCTCAGGCCCGGGGTCAGTGAGAGCGGAAATCCAGCCCCAGACAAGCAGGGCTGTGAATGCCCAAAGGAAGGACCGCTACCTTCTAATGCTCACAACTGCATTGTACGTGGACCACGCCGTGAGGCCATAGGCCACCTCTTTCTGATTTTCCATTTTGCAAGAAGTTGCAGAGGCAGCTGTGCTGTAGGCATGCCCCCCTGGGTGTCATCCTCAGGGAGCCAGGCAGAGAAGGGACATGGAGATCTTCGGCAGGTGACCTGCTCCCTGGTGCCCGAGCTCCAGGTAAGGACCAAAGTCCCTCTCAGGTCACGCAGGCTTGGAAAGATCCTGCAGCCCCCAGGGCACCACGAAATGTGCACGTTCATAAAAACGAGGTGAAACCCCTATCCATTATTACAGTGAATAAAATGGGATTTTGAGCTTATTGTTGGATTTAATCATTATTTTTATGGCAGAACTGGGGGTGTGGAAGCAGTTATAACAGTTGTTTTTTTTTTTTCCATCTCTTTTATTAAGTCGTTCATCATAAGCCAAATTCAGCTTCTAACCTTGGTTCTTTATTTAAGTAGCTAACTTATCTGGGGTGTTTTTTTTACGTTGTACATTCCCATTTTACGCCTCTAAAGGTTATAGAATAGCTATTTCATTTTCTGCAGCAACAGCTATTGAGCACTCTGGGATAGCATTATGGTTAAATGGCAAAAAGAAGAGGTGATTGGAAATTAAAGCTACTTAACAACAACTTAACAGAGGCATGGAACAATGCCTGTGCTGCTCCTCTGTACGCCCTATCCGTTTTTCAGCAGAGGATTTTCCGTGGCCTCCTGACTTCCCTGCGCAGTTCCCTTTCAGGTTGCTGATAATCCAGCCGAGAGGAGAAGAGATGAAGGATGAACACAAAATAAGTGTTTTAGAATGACTGTGGGCCTTAGGATAATCCAGCGGGAATGCCTTGTTTGTGGCTAAGCCCATTCTTGCTCTAAGCATCACCCTTCTGTATTATGTTCACATACATTGCAAGTGCGAGCAATACTTCAAAAATCTCAGCAACGGGAACATTTTAACAGCGTGGAGATTCAAAGACAACAGTAAAAGAGGGAACTTATTATTAACGTCCTAAACTTGAGGTCAGGGGGAGATGATTGAGAAGATTGTAGGATTGTTTTATGAAGTCTGACAGGAACGCCTCCCCACGAACCTTGTTTCCTTTCGCATCCCCGGTACAGCTTTCTCCTCCTTGCAGGTCTATTTCAAGATTTACCCTCTCTCCCAAAACGTTCCTGCTCTCACCAGCGGGGGTTGGTGTACACCTGAGGCCTGGTAATGCCGGTGCTGTCACTCAGTTCCAGGCCAAGTGGGGTCAACGTGATCACCGTACACCCAGCACTCACCATTCTCATTGTACGAATGAATGAGCGTTTCAGAGTTGTCTGTGATTTCTTGTAGTACCGTCCTACAGTTTATACTTGCTGAGTAAGTTGTAGATGGTAACAGTCTTGAAGTTAGGCTTTGTGACTCTCTGTTCTCATTCCCCTAGTCCCCCGTCGTCCCTTCTGACCCCAGAAGCTAACCAAATCAAGCAGAGTGCAGTTGGCGCCTCGGAGGGTCCGTAGCGTGGTCTCTCATCTTGGTTTTTGCAGAGCAGCATGAGAGGTGTTGGTAGAGGCGCTGGGGTGCAGCGCCCACCACACCCTCCTTTGCAGAGCAGCATGAGAGGTGTTGGTAGAGGCGCTGGGGTGCAGCGCCCACCACACCCTCCTTTGCGCTGGCTCCTTCACTTTACCAGGGTGATGAACCTAGAAGCGTCACACTCCAAACTTTAGGGAAAGGATTGTAAAAAGTGATCAAGGGAAAGAAGCTTTTACGTTTTCCGCCGGGGTGGATCCGGGCCTTGTGGGACCTGAGCTTCATAAAATTTGGAGATGGGGAAACTCTTTACAGAAAAAAATAAGTAAAAGGAATACAACATTACAAATACGAAATTAGCTGTGAAGTGGAAATACTTCAGAATGAGAGAAGTCTCACCGCAAATTATTGGAGCTTTCAAGGCTCACATCCTTCATGCGCTGGTATTATTCAGTGATCTATGAGAAACACGAGTATGGAAATGCTTCAGGACTGTACCCTGGCTCCCCCACCCCACCCCTGCCCCCAGAAGGACACCGGCAGCAGCTAGACGTGAATTAAAATGTTTGGAATCTAAGTACCCTGTGCGTATATATGCCGACGTAAGAGTCTTCCAAAATGTACTTTTTTCCCATTCCTCCTTTTCACATGTTCGTGGCAACTTAGACAGAACATGGCTTATTCTAGCTTTTTAGTTGCAAAAAACAAAGACCTTTTCAGGGCAGTTCACTGGAGGGGGAAGGCACAGGCTGGGAGCTAACAACGCACCCACGCGTGCACAGCAGGTGTTTTGAGTGGGTGATCTGGGCCTGACCCCGCGCCGGAGAGAAGCCAGCCAACGATGATCAGCCACACAAGGCACATGCGGAGTGTCGCGAGAGAAACAGCACCCGGACCAGGTAACAAGGGAGTGCAGAACATGGGACCACGGCTTTAGTTACCTGTTTGTTTGCTGCATTCATTTTGTGTTGGTAGTATGGGGGGGGCGGAGGATAAGAGGAGTCAGGGCCATCAAGAAAGAGGAGGTTGTACTGAGCACAGATAGGAATTTGTTGGGTAAATGGTGGTGATGAGGGAGATAGGGTTCAGGCCATGGGAGTTAAAAGGGGGGAATGCAAAGGACCCATATATCAATCCCAAGGGAGCTGGAGCCTGAGGTTGGTTCTGCATTCACAGCAGCCCTGGTGAAAGCTGAGAGGCATGACTCAGGCCTGCGCTGTTCCGTTGAGGAGTGCTGGCCACGCGCGTCCCTGGCACGGCCAGTCCCAACTGAGATGAAAGACTTCACACACGATGGAAGCAGGCAGGGTAGCTCATTAGTAGCTTTTTCACACTAATTGCCTGCTAAAGCGGTAATATTCTGAGGATGTTGGGTTAAATGAAATCTGTCAGAATTAAGTCACTTTTCTTACCCTTTCATTCAATGCGGCTCTTGGAAAAGTTGTCTTAGGTACATGACTTGTCTTTCCATCTCCCACCACGTTTCTGTGGGGTGACAGGGTTAATCGGTTGGCCTCAGTGCCAGCCACGGGCCTCCCTCCCAACAGGCTGCAGGTGTTAGGACCTCTCAGGGCTCCATCCGGGAGCCCACATTTCGTTCAGACAAAGGCCCCCATCACTGTAACTCAGGCTTCTCCTAGGAATGTCATGGCTCGGATGTATGTATTCCAGTGGCACGTCTGTATCTCTCAGCCGCAAGTCTGTACTAAGCCAGCTCTCTGACTCTGCTCAGAGTCCAGGGATCTTCTGTGTAGGATAACTTCATGTGCAGAATCATTGGTGCTAAGCCCTTTGCCAATAAGGCACTGTTGATGGCTGCCCAGATTGATGAGTGCCTAACTCCATGGACATCATTTAATAGAGAAAACGTAATGGGCCTGCTGCCTTCTTCAGCCTCTGCACCATGGTGCACCTGCCTGCCAGGCAGAAATGGGGGCCGTGGGGACGCAGGTGGGTCTGATCTGTGTCAATGCAGAAAGGGGAGCCAGCTCACGAGGCAGGCACGCGGCCACCTCTCGTCACCCCTCCACATCCATGCGGGGCGAAGTCTGTCTTGGAAGGGGATAGCGCTAGGCAGGCACAGTGACTAGCACGTGCCTTCCTGTGTGTTTTCCCAAAGACACCTATTTTCAATTAATACAACACCTTGATTTCACCTTCTCCTTATCTTGACTAAAGCATGGTCATGATCCAGGGGCCTTTGCGGTTGTTTTCCAAAGTACACTCTTTAACTGGTCCTCGTTTCAAGGGCTCTTAGCGACAATGACACCGGTCTTTTCAGAGTCTGAGAAAGGCAAATGCTACCAGTACGCAGAAGCATAGAAATACAAGGATCTTCTGCATCTGCTAGAATCTGCCTTCAACTGAAAGTCATCTTCTCTGGCCTCCTAGAGCTGGTGGAGGAGAGGGAAGGTACCAAAATGGGGCACTTACGCTCATTCCAACCTGACCTAGGAACCATGTGACTGACAGCCTTCTGGATCATTCCTGCTATCGCTAATGTGTTTACTGCTTTGACAACTTAGCTTGGGACAGATCCTTTTCCCCCATGACTCCTGTGCCTTGTTACTGCCCCCCCCCCCATCCCGGCAACGGCTAACATGGAACTGCTTTTTGTGCTCAATTTTTCACAAGTCAGCTTCGCATGGGTTTGCGGAACCCTGCCAGCTCACTGCCTTCGGAGGCCTGTTACCATCGTGGAACTTCAGCTTTTAAAATAGAAATTTAAGTAGCGTCACGAGGGAGTAACGTGTCCCGATCATGTTAACACCTTGTTAGGTTGAACAGATCCTTGTCTGAGCTGTTAACAAAGTTAATGTTCCTTTAAAATATCATTCAATGGAGAAACAGCAAGACTAAGAGGGTTTCTTTTTTTTTTTTTTCCCTCCCTCCATTGAACTGCTTGGTGGAGATTATTGATTTCATTAAAGAAAGTCACACAACTTCCAAAATGCTCTCAAATTCCGCAGCATAACACCTGAAACGTCTTTCAGGGGCGTGGGGATGTTCATGTTCAGGTCTGCAGTGTTATTCTTCATACCTGCTTTCCTGACCCGGGCTTCTCCCCACCCCCAGCCCGCCCTGCTCCATCCCAGCCCCTCAATCATTAAATGATGTATTAATGTATTGTTTTCATCTAGAACCTTACAGCCCTTCTCCTTCTATGAAACCCCTGCTCGGCCTGACACCCAACCCCCTTCCCAAGTCACTTCTTCCATGAAGTCTTCCCCATGGTGTCTCCTGTAACTCCTTCAGGACTCAATTCTGATGCAGCGTATTTACCTACACGCATTTATCCCTCACCCATGAGCGCTGGAGGGTAGGGGTTAAGTTCAGTGCTCGTCTTCCAGAGGTAAGACAGAGCAGATATTTGAAAATAGCTACTGAGTCACCACCTTGGGCTTCCCTATTACCACCCAACTCCCACTCTCTTCAAGCTGCATTTTCAGGGTGCCATCCAAGCTTACTCCTCATTGAGGGGGCTCTTGGAACACGTTTCCCCCTCCTTGTGTCCGTTCAGGAAAGTTACATGGGTGTGGATGGAGAGCGCACGCCCTGGCCCGTGGTTTCTGGGCCTTGGGGAGAGGCTGGGGGGATGTGGCTGTTTCCATGTGGTCCGCCCCTCAGGTGCTGCGCGGGCCCCAGCTGACCTTGAACAAAGGCAGGGGGCACCCTGGAGTTTTGGAGGTTCTGGAGCTGGCTTTGGAGGCCAGTTTTCTGCTTTCTGGCACTCCCACTGCAGCAGCCTGGCACAGGGACAGCTTAAACCGAAAGGCACGATTGAGACTATCTGAGCGTCACCTGACTGCCTGGCATTTGCAGTCTAGGTTGGGTGCTTCTAGATTTTGTTTGTAGCATTTTAATTGTGTTCCTGTTATTGATGGGAAGTGGGCGAGTACAGTAGGATGCTTTGATTGCGAGGCTGCAGGCCCTATCTAATCAGAACCGTACCCCAAGAAGACATTCCTCAGCCCAATTTAGAGTAACAAAGTGTTTGCAAGTTGAAGTAAATAGCGGCTTCCTTTTCCCTGCCAGTGTGTGAACCGACTTACGGGAGGCAACTTTGTCCTCGCTCTGTTACCGATGACATCGCTTGCAGAAACAAGCAACTGAAAAAGCAAATTTGGTGCCAAATTTAGAGGTTCTATTGGAAAATAGTGGCCTTGAATACAGATGCAGAGTCTCTCTGTATCTTCATTAGATTGGAGCACTGTTTTCCTACTGCACCAATCTACCGTGTCACAAAAATAGAAGCGTGGTTGGGAGTTCCTGAGTTCCTCTGGTGTTCGGGGACCAGATCCCAGCAAGATTAATGGCTGTTAGGTATTTTGTATCCGTGCACTCTTATATGTGTATCTGTATCTGTGAGAAAATATTATTTCAAATACCGAGGTCCATTGGCAATGGGAAAAAGGAAAACCATCCTGGAGCTCAGGGGCTGTGAATAAGAACAGAATGGCTAATGCAGTTCGGCCCTGTGGGCTCCGGGACAGAACCCTTTTCTCTCGTGACGAGTCGACTTGTCAGTGGTGACAATAATGCTGTTAGAAATGAAAACTTAAGTTGTGGTTGCCAGCGTGCCCGCAGGGAGAAAACGCACGTGTCCGTGGTACAATTCATCTCGTGATTCTCGCAGTTCAATAATTCATCTTCATAAAATGCCAATGACAGCGCCTATTCCCTTCTTCCAGGGAGGGAAAGATGATGGGCTTGCAGTATGTTTGGGGGATTCACGCATTGTGGCCATGTGGTTGTAATCCAGTGTGCGCGTACGTAGCTGAAATGTAACTAGAAACGTTTCAGGCTGTCTCAAAATCAGGCTGAACTACCTTTATGCTTTTACATAGTCACCACGGAAGTGTCCGGGCCCGGTGATCAGGAGCTGTGCTGAGTGTTTGAGGAATTCAGGGAAGGGGTGGAGATTCAATGAGGATAGAAGTGGGGAGAGCCACAAGACATCAGAGCCAAGGAGGACAGTAGATCAACTTAATTTTTCAGAATAGGTCACGGAATCAAATAACAAAATGAAAATAAAAAATTTTAATTTGATTCTATTTGAACTTCTGAGTTATTTCCCTCTGGTTTGTGGTCAGTGCGTGGAGAGAAATCAGGTTTCTAAGAGAATATTGAATATAAATTCCTCTTTAAAATGTGCACATGTACATTGTAAACATCTTTTCCTGCGGGGATGTTGTTAACTAGGAAGTCTCCGTGTTTTACTCATAATTTTGTCCATAGCTGCTAGATTAACCTGCTTAAGAAGTCGCTAATCATTCTACTTCTTTGCTCTATAAGCGCCTTCTGAAGTTCCACCTCCTTAGACATGCAGAGCCCTTGATGAGCTTCAGCCAGGCACCCTTACCTCCTGCGTGCAGAGTGCTCTTAGGTAAGGACAGGGGACCCATCTGTTCGTTCCACAAAAATACAGTGAGCAGTGAGTGCTTATGGCCTGGGGGTTCAGAGATGAAAGGGTGTCATTAACGTGTATTCAGCTACGTGTTCAAGGAGCCCAGGAAGGGGCAGAAATCCTGTGAGCACAGTGACTTCCTACACTGTCATGCCTTTATTTTTACCACCCTCTTCCAGTAGCCTTACCATCCTTTTCTGTAAAAGGAATCTTTTCCATGAAGTGTTGCCTGATTTCCTCCACCAAGGTAAGCCATTCATTCCATAGTTTGTTGGCTTTTTATTTTATTTTAGTGCAGGTAGTGTCTACTTTACGTTACTATTTCTTAACAGATAGCCTCTAACAATCAGAATCTCTGAAGTCAAAGACAATATTCCCAATAGTTCCTATGCCCTTTGATGACCAGAATTTGAAACTATAAAACAATCACACACCTGTTAAGTGAGGAAAATCATTCAAATTTAATGGAAGACAGAATCATGCTTATTTTCTCTTTAATCCGTCAGCCCCCTAGAGATATAGGAGAAAACAGCTACCATTTCTGTCATTCATGACTGCAGTGGCTACAAAATCAAATGATTCCATGAAATGATTTCATTGAAATAAAAATTTTCAAAAGTTTCACAGCACATGTTGTGTAATTTTATATTGAATGACAATTCTGTTATAAGGGAAAATAAAACATTTCTATGGAAAATTAATAAAGGCATGATTATTTTCTTAAATCTATACAATTTTGTGTTTAGCACTAATCTAATTATTTACAATAATTTTAATCTAACTTTTCATAAAATAGTAAATAATAAGAGTTAAACACTTACTTTTAAAAAATAACTATAAACTTATAAATAAGTGCCCTGTCTGGTTGGTTGGAGTGTCATCCTATGGACCAAAAGGTTGTGGGTTTGATTCCCAGTCAGGGCACATACCCAGGTTGTGGGTTCAATCCCTAGTTGGGACATGAACAATCAATCTATGTTTCTCTCTCACATCGATGTTTTTCACTCTCTCTTTCCCTTCTTCCCTTTGTAAAAGCAATGGATAAAATGTCCTTGTTGAGGATTTTTTAACAGTACAAATAACTACATTTTATATTTATCTATGATAAGATTATATAAATTTGCACACCAACAAAAATGGAACTTACCTTTTTTACTGTAAAACTGAATGACTACAGATTAGCTTTATATCCAAATATGGGTCATTATACCTAGTTTGCTAGACACATCCAAAAATACATACTTGAAATAAGAAGTATAATGAAGATGATTAAGTAACTAACTCCAAATTTAATCACTTTGAACATTATCTTTATAATATTATGCCAAATATGTTAGTGATACTTATCTAAATTTCAACATGTTATAATCTACATAAATTTATTAGTAACAGCTATACTTGAATTTCAGATAATGCATTAAAAAGTTCTGCATAGGATGAATATTAAAAATGTTATTCTCTTCATTAAAAATGATCTTCTCAAAGAAATAAGTATCCTGATTTAAGTCCTTGAGCAGGCTAAACATGAGACCATCCTTCATTCTCATACCACTGACTTACATCAGAAATGATAAATCTTGCTGAGAAAAATGCCTTTCTTATAGTAGATGTTCAATAAACAGGTGATGAAATTAGGCAACAGGTCCACACAGTTTTATTGTCAGTGCCCCTTATGTTTATGCCAATTGGCTAGAATAATCGTATAGAACGCATTTTCACCTAGCACCAAACTTCTATGACAGAGATATATTCTGCCATCTTCAGACTTCATTGTGACATGCTGGAGCTGAGTTATAGTTTTGATTACTAAGGGCCTGATGAAAGAAGATGAATTATCCTAGTTTACGTCCTGGTGTTACTCTTTAGATGCCCCCCAGCAGGTCAGCTCACTCCATACCCTAGGCACTTAGTCCTGGGCAGCTCTCCTGGTTCCTCAGCACCAGGTCTGCTTTGTCATAAGCCAGTGTGCGTGCTAAATGCTCTAAGAGTGAACTCACTCCCGACTCCTTTCTTGTAGCGAAGAGACTAAGCTTTGTTAATCGGAGCAGAAAATGTGAATGTGCACATGGTGCTAGAGAGAGCCCTCTCATCAAAAGTACAGACACAGCCCAAAGAGATTTGTTCTTAAAATCTGTCTAGCAGAATGAGCCAATTTAACTTTGCATAGAAGAAAAGGGATCCTACAGTTAACTCAAGTGGACTCTTTCCCTGGATTTATGATAGCGATAATACTTGATTGTGCCCAGATGAATGGAGCTGATGGTAAACTATTTCTTGTGCCACCATGAGCTTTGTCTGAGTCTAGACATTGCTCCTGTTGAAAAACCTCTGTTAAAACCAACAAGAAAATTAATAGTGAAAAGAGGTGCCTGGTGTCTAATTTCTGTTTGCTTGAGTTCCTTTCAAGTACTCATTGGGAAGAAATAAAATAAATAACAGAGGTGAATAGATAGAAGAGAACGCTAGGAGAAGCCCTTTTCTGTTGCATAGTTCAGAGCCAAAAACACAGGTCACCCACCCACTGGTAAAGGTACTTCATACCCTGACACCTGTTACAAGGACCACAGCAACCACTGTCCGAAGTCCTGCTCAAAAACATGCGAAAGGACTGGCTGAAATGCCAGCATTTTCCTTTTGTTTAGATGACTTTCTCAAAGAATAACACTGTTCAGCTTAGATGTTTTTTCTTCTGTAGTGCCCTTTGGGAAAGAACATTTTCCGTTTTAAAAGCCACACAAAGCTTAACTCAAGCAGTTGCATTGTGCTCTCTCACGAAGCTGATCAAAAAAAGACTAATGTATAACTTAATGAAGCTTTTCATCCCTTAATAAAAATAAAAATTAGTAACAATAGCTGTTATACTCACATTAACCTTATTTTCAAGCTTTCACATAGAAGTTGCTTAGATGTATTTATTACATTTCTACCATAGTTTGTTTTTTAAAAAATAAAGCAACTGGGAAATTGAAATCTAATGTGAAAAATAAGGCCTTCTTCATTGTTATTTTAGAAACTTGAGTTAATAACCAGTGTTAAACCCAGCTACTGCAATCTCATGTTGTAGAAAGTGCAAATACTAATGAGGGACAGCTCTGAAAAGGGGGAGAAAAGTCTGTGACACAAAACTAGGTCTTATACCCAGGTTTGCAACTTTCTATGTGATATTTGCAAGTCTACTTCATGATTTCTGATTTACCCATTTGTTCATTTTCAAAATGGGAAGTATGTCTGTCTGTAGGTGGCCAAAGCTACTGGTTATTTACTTATAATGTTCACATGTAAATTTCATCACTGTTCATAACAAAGGCTGATAAAAACCAATAAATATGACAACTTCTGCTGCGGGATTTTTATAACAAATTGTAAGCATTCATTGTAGGCAGTCTCCAGCATCACTCCCCTAGATGCAGATGAATTCACCAAATTTAGGAAAGTCTCTTTACCAAAAGCTTATTTGAAAGATTATTCTTCATTAAAGATATTAAACGTACTAAGAATCCATACTCTGTAAGATCAGGGGCTTTGAATTTTTAAATAATTTATTGTATTATAGTTGTTTGATTTTTCCCCTATTGCTCTCCCCTGCCCCTCCTTCCCATCCCTCCCCCGCCCCCAAGTAAATCCCTACCTCATTGTCCATGTCCATGGGTCATTCATACTAGTACTTAAATCCTTAAAATACTAATCTAGTCACATTTATTGAATATATTTAAAAGAAGAAAGTGTTCATAGAATATAGTTAAGAAGAATATTCGCTAACACAATTACTTGTTAAATAGTAAGTTTGATGCATTTGGTGAATTAGTCATTCATCAGTAGGTTCTTTGGGGAATTATTCTTGATCAATCCAGTTTTAGGAAATTGGTTTTCGATGAATGGACATACAGCTCCTTTTCTTGACTCTGATCAGTATGACCATGAGCAGGTGGGCTACTGGCAGTTGGGGTTCACTGTCCTGTGACTCTGTGGACTCAGACATCCTCCTGTGAAATCTCTGTTGAAGGATGGATGGGATCCCCTTTCTACATGTTACAGGTGAAGGTCAACCAAAAGCCACTTCATCCACTCATTCTGGCTTACTGTTTCACCTTCTCTCCTTGTTTTTCAGAGAATGTGGCCTAAACTTGGGAAGTTGTTAGCATGTGAATATTTGGGACACTTACTGAGGACAACTAGACGCAGAGGGGACAGTGACATCACCTCTCAGTGTTAATATTACTCTAGGTTTATATTATGAAATACGGATACAGTGTGTTCCATGTAAGCGTATAATCCTCCATAAATACAGAGCATACAAAGAGTGTGCATTAAGAGCATAATCTATATATCAGCTACCATCCACTTAAATTTCCTTTCTCAAATAATATAAGCCCTTTCAAATTTATAGCGCCGGCCACCAAAAAGTGTGGCATTCTATGGAAAATCACTGGCCTGCGAGCCATGGCTTCCCATGCAATTATTCTCTCTCAGAAATTGGAGAGCAGAAGCAAGGTGGAGAACCTCTCAGCTATACTTGTGAGCTGGCAGATGTGGACGTTACCTTTGTGTCTGAGATACAGGCGAAGTGAACTCAGGGGAAAGGGAAACAAAGCTGAAGAAAGCAGTTTTAAATGAAGGCCACAGGGTAGGCTCTATGCCCTTGAGAGAGAAATTAGAAGAAGAGTAAGTCCATGTTTTTATGCCAGAGAGGTTTTGGGGGAGGGTGTGGTGGGGGCTTTCTGCTGTATGAGGTTAGATGGTCTTATTGAATATAGCTGTGAGACACTTGTAATCATGGTTGATAAGTTAATCAGGGAAAGGAAAGCCCTGCATTTAGAAATGAAATTAGATGTAATTTAAAAAGTGACGTCACCTTTCAAAGCCCTTGAAAGTGTCCTGAAGATTCTGATGGGTCAGAATCTTTATGATGTCTTTCTCTGCCTTAACATAGTCTCCCAATAATATCTTTTATTTATTTATTTTTTAAGATTTTATTTCATTATTTTTAGAAAGAGGGGAAGGGAGAGAGGCAGAGAGGGAGAGAGACATCAATGTATGGTTGCCTTTCACCTGCCTCCAGCCACAGACCTGACTGGAGACCTGGTTTGCAACCTGGTTATGTGCCCTGGCTGGGGAATCGAACCAGTGACCTTTGGGTTCGCAGGCCGGCACCTTATCCACTGTGCTACCAGCCAGGGCTATCTTTTATTTTTTTATAGATGATACTTCATGTTAAATTATAGTATTGATCACTATCACTTTTTCTAAATACTATTGCTTTATAATATTCAACAGCTATGCTCATACTTAAGAAGTTTTTTCTGGCCTTAGTGCACATCTATATGATGTCTTAAAATATAATGGTGATCTCAATATTTTCTAGATTGTTAAGGTATTTCAATGAGGATCCATATTACGTAGTTTAGTCTTGACGTATTTTTCACTTTTCATGGATATACCAGCATGCCTCATCTTATGAGCTCTTTGCTATGGTGCGTTCGTTACGAATTGAAGTGAACCTGAAATATCTCCAGTGTAGCCCTATGTACCATACATCCAGAAAGTGCACACATCATGAATGTACAGCTCACTGAGTTTTCTGGAAAACTGAGAAAGCTCACATAACCGGTACCTGGACCAAAACCATTACCAACACCACAGGCTGCTTCTGAATTCCAGCAGCCAACACTCCACAACACTCCACAAATAACTACAAAGAATATAATTCTGCAACATGATGATAAACAAAAGCATCGGTAGCTCTTGTTAGTGATATCTTTAGAGAGGACAGGACCTGCTAATAAGAAAACAATCACTGTGCATCTACAGCATAGAATTTTAGTGCTGCAAGGTATCTAATCTAACACAGGTTCCCCAGAAAATTCCCTCTGTGGGATACTGCTAGGCAGCCACTTTCTTTTGAGCCCGGGTTAGTATTCCAGAGCATTTCTACCGTAAGGAATAAACACTCTCCCCCAACACCTTGCGTCTGTCTTCAGTTCCCCTTTCCGACCTCGGGTTGTTTCTGAAGCATTGTGTCACCTCTATGCTCCCATGTTCCCATGAGCTTCCAGCCACTGTCTCCCGAGCACTGAAGTACAGAGTTGAAATGACTACCGCTGTTTTCAGTGAGATTCTTCCTTCTCTGTGTATCGCAGACGGAGCTTCTTCCATCCATCTGCATTGGGTGGACTCGTGCATCAGGGCACCACAGATCTATAGAATGCAACATAATCAACTGCAGCTATGGAAGCACCTTTGTCATTAATGTGCTCTAGGGTGACTTTCTTAAATCGATACGTTGTTGGTGGCTTTCTCTTTCCCTCTGCAGCACAGAGGAACCTTGTAATCAGCTGGCATGAGCCATTTGTTTTAGTGGTAAGAATTTCTGGGCCAGAGAGGGAAAGCGATTTTCCCTAGGTAACATGAGTGCCCATGCACTCCGGAGTCGAAAGCTTCTGTGTTAATGTGTCCATGTGGTATGTCACATTCCTGTATGCACATATATTCAATCACACACGCAGCTTATGTGTATAATCCTGGTCCATGAAACTCAAAAGTAAATCAGTGGTTGTTAAGATGTAGACTATGACAAAAATGTTAATTTTTAAGCTATGAGTTTTCATTTTTAATGTTATCTAACACGTATCACGTTCAGGTTAAAATCCCCAAGAAGGGATGACTAAATTTGTAACCTATATACAGGAAACTTGAGTCATACAAATATTAGGTTAATGTGCTCACCTGTAGCATTTTTTCCACTTTTGTTTTGCCACAAAAAGCAAGGAGCTCTACCCAAAGGCAGCTGACACTCCAAATGGATCATTGAATTGAAGTTTGCAGGAGAAAACATTCAGAACTCTGTGAGATGCACCCTTCATGGTCCAGTGCTCACAGCTGGAGTGAACAGAGGGGCTGAAATAACTGATGCCTCCTCTTGTTTTAGGAGTTCCGTCAGTAGGAAAAGTAGTGGAAAGGTTTGCAGAAAAACAGCTACTTACAAAAAGGTGGCGACTGATTTTTTGTGTATGGCTGTGGACCAGGTTCATTATTTTAGGCACTGCGTGGTGTACAAGACAAAAATTATTCAATGGCAAGTACAAAAACAGGGTTCTGTGAAAGAGTAATTCACATTTGTCTGACAGAAATGAGAAACTGTGGTTCAATTATGCATTTTACAATGCAATTTTTAAAAAATGAGTTACACTCAAATCATAAAGGATTGTACCTCAACGTAATATTTTAATACTTCTCTTCTATGCCAGGACTCTGTTGACGGTTTGTCTGAACTCATGCATTTCTGAGCCCTGAGTGGCTGGATCACTGCTCTAAAAATTGTACCCCAGTTCACAGTCCTCCATGGTTAACAGGAAACTACCACTTTCCAAAATATTTAATCCCTGGCTGTGGCTCAGTGGATAGGTACCAGCCTGCAAACCCAAAGGTCACTGGTTCAATTCCCAGGCAGGGCACATAACCAGGTTGCAGGCCAGGTCTCCAGCCAGGTCTGTAGCTGGAGGCGGGTGAAAGGCTGCCACACGCTGATATCTCTCTCCCTCTCTGCCTCTGTCCCTTCCCCTCTCTGTAAATAATGAATAAAATCTTAAAAAAGAAAAAAGTTTCCCTTAAAAAAAATATTTAAAAGGGGGGCATTTCATGATGTTTATAGTTCTAAAGAAAGTCAATCTTAAATTCAGTTAATTGTTCACTTTAAGCTTTTAATTTGTTACCAAAATTTCAAAAAATAAGGAAATGGATTAGAGAATTAATCCAAAGTAAATTGCCATTCTCTTCATTAATGGCATTCCTATTATTCTTTCTTTGTGATATCTTTTAATGTTACTTCTTTAATACTGAAGTGACAGAATTGAAAAACAGTCATCAACCAACATGGTCACGTAGCTGCCTTTCCCCCCATTGTGCTTTGGTGACATTGAAAAGGTGGTGGGCTCTGTCTCCAGTTTACAAGATATAAGGAAATGCCTTTTGGAAATTCTCACAATGTATGTTAAAATATTTCAATCTCATTAGATGATATGAGAGACAAACTTCTTAAGATCAGGAAGCATCTTCCTTCTTTTCATGTGCTCTGCCATGTTTCACGGAGGTGTGCCCTCGGAAAAAGGGGAATTGATTTCAACGTCCTTGCCATGTGGACAGTGTTGGTTTCCTCTAGACAAGAAAGATTTTGTGCCTTGAGAGAAAACTGGAAGATAGTGCAATTTATCTGAGACATATGTGAAACAAAGATAAAGGACTAAAGATGACTTAGTCAATTTAGATTTAGGAAATAAATTGTCATATTAATAATGATGACAAGTTATTTTCCCAGAAGGGTATAATCATAATTTCACATCAACAATTTTCTATTTAAAACAGAAACAAA
Source organism: Noctilio leporinus (assembly GCA_004026585.1). Lineage (NCBI taxonomy): Eukaryota > Metazoa > Chordata > Mammalia > Chiroptera > Noctilionidae > Noctilio > Noctilio leporinus. The sequence continues at coordinate 156,894 of PVIW01002154.1, forward strand.
GCAGCAACTATAAAAAAAATAATAATAAGTATTTAAGTTTAAGATAATTAACTGGCACATTTATTTTTTTTTTAATTAAGAAACAGAAAATATAACTTATAAGCCATTAAATATAAAACGAATAGAATGTAAGAAAAGTAATGACTCCAAAAAGCATAAATAAGTTGGTAATATTTTCATTGCCCAATAAAGGCAAGTGCATTATGGATTATGGATTATAGTCCTGGCTGATGTGGCTAGTGGGTTGAGGAGTACCGAGCCTGCACACCAAAGGGTCACCAGTTCAATTCCCAGTCAGGGCACATGCCTGGGTTTCAGGCCAGGTCCCCAGTTGGAGAAACACAAAAGGCAACCACACATTGATGTTTCTCTCCATCTCTTTCCCTCTCCCTTTCCCTCTCTCTAAAATAAATAAAATATTTTTTAAAAAGATTGTGGATTATATAAAACATGTTTCTTAACCCAAATGAAGAGTTGAATCTCTGAAATTGTTTATAAATGTTGAGTATCTCAGAATCAGGGCTTTTAAAGACTGGGATTCATAGTTTTCTTCAGATTTTCAGTATATGTAGACTATAGTTGAAATTGTTTCCCTGTATAGCTAAACTATTCAAAAGTTGTATGTTCTCACCCTTTGTATTTCCCTCCTTCTGAAGTCTCCTTGCTCCGCTCCAGTTACCATTGACCTCCATATTTCCAAATCAACCTTGTTTTACTTGTTGTGTCGGAAGCACTTCAGAGATTCAGCTAATCCACCCTTGAAACTATCTCTCATCACAGTTTTCTGATATTTTATTTGCCCTATTTCACTAGTTATTCTTTCTCGGTCTTCTTTCCTAGACTTCATCCTCAGCAGCTTCTTCGGTTTGGAGCAATCCACCTCTCCTCTCTCTGCTATCCTGTTCTCTCTTGAGGCTTCTTTCACTAGCCCTGTCATTTATACTCATGCCATCAAATTTCTAAGCCTTGACCTGGTGGCTCAGTTGGCTAGAGCATCAGTCTTGTACCTCAAAAAGGTTACAGGTTCAATTCCCAGTTAGGGCACATACCTAGGTTGCAGGTTTGACACCTGGTCAGGGCATGTGTGGGAGGCAACCAGTCATCCATGTCTGTCTGTCTCACTCTCCCTCTGCCTCCCTCCCTTGCTTCCCTTTCCTCTCTCTCTATGATCAAAAACCATATCCTCTGATGAAGCTTTAAAATAATTGAAATCCATCTAGAATTAGTTTTCACGTACAAGGTAGAAATTGAGAAATCTTTTCACTAAATTTATCCAGCTGTTCTTACACAATTAAAAAATAAAATGACAAAACACCTTACTATAGCTTTTACAGCAAGTCTTTAACTCATGTAATGTCTTCTGATTTTTTTCTGTTTTGAATGTTTAAAATTTTTAAAAATATTTTCTTACACATTGTAAGATCTTGTATTTCTTTTCCTACAAAGACCAATGTTGGGCTTTTGACTAGGACTGTGGGGTATCTATCTCCATTTATTTAGCTCTTAATTTTCTTGTCGATGTTTCTTGTGGAGGTTTCAGTGTGGAACTTTAAAAGCTCCCCAAAGGAGTGTAATGTGCAGACAAGGTAATAAAATCTTTTACTTCTTTCTCAGATTCTGGGTGCCTGAAAGGAGAAAATGCATCCCATCTCTAAGATTCTACACTTTCAATAAGTGAAGGGTCATTTCTAGCAGCTCATGGAAAAGGGGGTACAGTGTGCTCTCTCTCCTGTACTTGTCTCCTGAAGGGTTCCATTCTAGTATCTTTCGGAAAAGAGATGTTCCAAGGTGACATCTGCCTATACCTCTTCAGAAAAACATTTGGCAGATTTTTCAGCTTAAAAAAATAGAGTGTTTCATGCCAGCCCTAACACCTCATTTCATGTTCTGTTTGTCTGTAATTGGTCATATGTAGAAGGTGATTGGATGGGTGTGTAGAAATCAGCAAGATTTAAGTGGATCCATTCCCAAACAGGGAAGAGATGGTGCATGGCATATTTATATCGAGATGCATACCTCCTCTTCCTTTTTATGACATTAATAGATAACTGATAACGTATGAGATATTATTACCATACCAGAAAACAGCATAACTGCCATCGATGGGTTCATATTCTAGGAAATTTGCCTCTCAGGATTGAATATTGAGCAAAAGATTGAAAACTCTAGTCACAGTAATTTTATTTGAAGCATATTCTAACAGATGTTGCCTCTTCGCTTGCTACTATATTTTAAATACTTTCTTTTTTCGGTCTGCGTTAAAACCATCTTTTCTTCTTGTCTCTGATAAGAGTAACATCTGTTTCTTCTAGTTCAATCAAAGCAGCCACTTCAGGAGCCTCACTTAAAAAATAATGCCATTAGAAAGACAGTCTAGATCGGATATGCTTCATTAACGTTTTGCATTTGCATACCAAACCAGCTTTTCTAACAATTACAAGTTAGGGAGATGTTGGGGGAAATATTATAAAACAACTGAGTTATCTTATGAAAAAAAGAGAACCAGAAGCTGGAATATGGGTTCAAAGATACTGATTATAGGTTAAAAACTGCGTTTGTCAAAATTATGGTTTATTTTTGTGATGTGTAATTAGGAAGTCTTCATCATGCGGGTTTAATGAAGAATTGTAGGTGTCTATTAGAAAATAATATCAAATGATCTTCAGTTTAAAATTAAAACTGTTGCAGTAGTATGTGTTCATAAAAGAAAAAGGTTTTGGAGAATACATGCTCTGGTTTACACCAGTCTCCTCAAAGCCACCATGAGAAAGCATGGCTTGAGATTGGCTTTAATTTTTGAAACTATTACATAGAGACATTCAAAACCACATCTGTTAAATAATCTAGTTTTATTTTTTATTTTTATTTTTTTTAAAGTTTTTTATTTACTAATTTCAGAGAGAGGGAAAGGGAAAGAGGCAGAGAAGGAGAGAGACATCAATGTATGGGTGCCTTTCACCTGCCTCCAGCTACAGACCTGACTGGAGACCTGGCTTGCAACCTGGTTATGTGCCCTGGCTGGGGAATCGAACCAGCGACTTTTGGGTTCATAGGTTGGCACCTTATCTACTGTGCTACCAGCCTGGGCTAAATAATCTAGTTTTAAACAACACATTTTGCCCAAAATTGGCTTTAAAAATTGTTAACCCTGATATTTGTTGACATTTCACAATTTATGTCTAATTTTTTCTTTTTATTAAATTTATTAGGTAACATTGATTAGTAAAGGTTTCAGGCATACAATTCTGATACATCGTCTGTATATTGTAATGTGTGTTCATCACCCCAAGTCAGGTCTCCTTCCATCACCATTCACCCTGCTGTACCCTCCTCTACCATCCCCACCCCAATTTCCTCTGGTCATCACCATGCTATTTTTTGTATTTATGAAGTTGTTTGGTTTGGTTTTGGTTTTCAGGTGTTTCCCTTCACCTTTTCACCCAGTCCTGCAACCGCCCCCCCGCCCACATCTGTCAGCCTGTTGTCTGAGTCTGTCTCTAGTTTATTTTCTTCATTGTATTCCACATGTGTGTAAAATCACACGGTATCTGTCTTTCTCTGACTGGCTTACTTCACTTGGTATAATGTTCTCCAGTTCCACCCGTGTTGTCCCAAAGGGAAAGGTTGACAAGAGATACAACATTTGGTGCTGCCTCCCCAAATATTCAAATTCCTCACCACTGATATTACACTATTGGACTTACACTGGGGAGGAGGGTATTTGTTCATAAAGAAAACTGACTTTAATCACTTCATAATAGCGAATGCTGATAGAATTAAAGTACCACCACTCAAGCTGACATGCAGAGTGCTGAGCTCACTCACAGAATGAGAAGCATCAGTTAATATTTATTAAGCACTAATTATGTGCCGGGATCTGTTTACATGGTAATGCATATCCTTAACCCTCACACAACCCTCCGCAGCAGATACTTCAGCTGTTCCTATTTTACACCGAAGGGACCTGAGGCGTGGAGAGGCTCAGCTATGAAGTGAGCAGGAATGAGATTCACGCTCAGATATCTGACCTCAGAGCCCATGCTCTTGACCGTCCCTCTATTCTGACCCTCCGAGGGTGACCCTGTAGGTCAGACACCCCTGTTCTAACCTCACTCAGCCTCTTCAAGCAGCATGTCTCACATGTGCCTGAATAGACTATCACCCCAAATATAAGGCAGCCGCTCCCATTTTCCCAGCTCAAGATCACTGAGAGTGTCTTTTGACAAACTTGCGCCTATAAACTTTCAGCGCTGTAGGTGAAAGTGTCTCTAGTATTTAAGTGCTATGTGCTTAAAATTATATACATCAATACATTAGAAAGTTTCTTTTCCTCTCTCGGCTTTTGAAAATGACTGTTCTAATTCCTTTCCATGCAGGGAATTAACAGCAATGTCCCTGTCATAACCTTGTAGCACATCAGGCACATTTTTTCAGACCAAGCCATCTTCATGTCAAGGCGTTTGAACACAGGGATTCTTTTCCATGTGCCATGCTGTCACTGGCAATGTTTTTCTAAGCCTCACATGCTCATTAATGCAACAACAGGGCACACTTCTTTTCAGTTCTTTCAAATGTGGATACTGGTAATGTCCACATTGGTAAGACTTAACCACATTACTGTCCTGTTTAGAAGGCTGTTTCTAACAAATACACCAATGTTTGTAACTGTGAGGTTGGTAGCTCCCAAAGAAAAAGTGCTCAGCTTCCTCTTCCGTAGAATGAGATGAATCAACTCCTCTTTATTTTTTGATCTCATGATCTAGATGAACTGCTTCCTAATTACCAGGCTCCATTTTGATGCTATGACAAGCACCATTTCATCTCCTCCCCTCAAGAAACCTGTAAAGTGGATACCGTGGCTTGCATGTTAGAGACAGGAAGGCCGGCACACAGACAGGTTAAGGAGGTCCTCCAGGCTAGCAAGGGCAGGAGCAAATGCCAACCCTAGCCCTCGGCACTACAACCTTGTTTCCTCTCTGTCTGGCTGCTGCTGCTGAGAAGAACAATGTGGTGAGAGACACATGTTGTGTGTGTCACCAGAGCCAGGCACATATGCGGCGCTCAGGGAATTTGAGGCATCTTGAACATTTTCAAGTTCGAGAATCAGCATCTTTTTTATTTTCAATCAGGCTGGTTCTGATCCACGGTCTAGCTATCAGGACCCCTCTGTGTCACAGGTGTGATTCCCTAGTGGGTGTCTCCCTTCCCTGGGACATGCTTAGGCTACAGAATAATAGCTCTTTCACAGCAAATGGGAAGTGCTGCTTTAGACCTACCTAATGAAGTGTTTGTGACTTATGTTGTTACTTATAATACACCTTGGGGTGATCGTACATTTTTGTCCTGAATAATAAATGTATTGCCACTTATTGTAAGTTTACCTCCTCCATCCACGATCTGGTCAGCTGTGGTAATCTGAGCAAATGCCACGCGGCATTGAGTTGCGAAAGCTCTTCGATGTCATTGATGTTCCCTTTCGTCTGAAATAAAAATTGTTAATTTTGAAAATGCTTTTTAAAGGGGCAATTGCTCTTAGAGGCCATGAATGTTTTGTTTCATCGGAAACAAAAATTGTTCATTTTTGAAAATGCTTTACAGGGCAATTCCTGAGAGCTTCTCTGGAGCAAAGCTGATCCTGTTTCTTCCCAATGGCAGAGGGTCTAGGAGGTGAGGGAAGGCAAGCCTTTGGGAGCAAGTGTGCAGGAGAGGCCGTGAATTTTTACTGCAGCCTGTGCTTCATGCAGAGCCGTTCTGATCCCCCTCGCACTGCAGAGAATGATGTAGAGCTGACGAATGCTGAAGCATTCGCACCTCTTTTTTCTCGCTATGCAATTTCACAGCAGAGTTCCGGATAGCGGGAAAAGCTGCTGTCTATGTGTCAAAAGGCCCAGACTAAGGTCTTAGCTCTACAAACTAATATAAGGTTGCTTGTTCAATGGCCCTAATCCACACATTATAACATGAAAACAGTGAACAGCGTTCCTGTCACCCAGAGCTGCACCAGAGGGAGATGATTTTAATGAGTACTCATGAGCTTATTTATGCTCACATGACTTGGGAAAACGGCTAGAATTTGCTTCTCAAACTTGTCATGTAAAATTTCTGTGTGAGCCCTGGCTGGTGGCTCAGTGGATGAGGTGCTAACCTGCAAACCCAAAGGTGGCTGGTTCGATTCCCAGCCAGGGCAACATAACCAGGTTGCCAGCCAGGTCTCCAGCCAGGTCCCCAGCTGGAGGCAGGTGAAAGGCAACCACACATTGATATTGCTCTCCCTTTCTTCCTCCCTCCCTGCCCTGCTCTCTAAAAATAATGAATAAAATATTTTTTAAAATTTCTGTTCGAATTACAATTTGAAGAAAAAAACATCAATGTGAGAAAATACGGACAGACATGCAGTGCACAGCGTGTTCTGGGCCGAGGGTGCCAATGCTGAAACCTGGTGATATTTCTGTTTATTTACACCCCTGGTGCTCCATGAGTCAGGGTACCCCCTCCCATAAACTGCACACCTGTCCGGAGGTGGTGGCAGCTGGAAATGTGTGTGTGTCTATGTGTGTGCATCATACGAGAACTCTGATCAGGGAAGCACAGACGTTATAAACATGTTTTGGTATTACTTGTTTTTTTGTAAGAATTCAGCCTCTGGAACCGGATATATCTGAGTTCTGATTCTATGTTCTCCTACTGATTAGATTCAGTTTTCTCACCTACTTATGAGGGAAACATATACATATGTTTTTATTTTCTGTTATTATAAGTGAGTCAAATGCAAGTAAAGTACTCAGTAGAGTGACCACCCTGTAGAGCTAAGAACAGTATATCTGCAAATACTCACATACTCAGAGATCATGAAATTGGATTTTTCTTTCGAGGGAGCCTTCTGGCTATTATTATTTTTTATACCATACAGATGAAGAAGAATTCAAAGCAGCAGCAAGATTTTCTTTTGAGCAATTAGATTCCTTTTTGCTCTGCTGAAGAATGAACTTCATTATACATATTTGGGAGCCCATTCCTATCCCAGACTGCTAAGGCTGGCCTCTTTGTGGTTAATAATAAAAGTTCAAAATAATAATTGGAAAGAAAATTAATAGAAATCACAGTTCAAGCTCAGACGTAGCTATCACCAAGGCGGCTTATCTGAGGGCCGAATGTCTCTGGTAATTAAGTTTCTCGAAGAAACTAAAGTAACCTTTTTATTTTTTAATCTGATTGAAAGACTAGACATTTCGCCATGAACAATTAAACTCATGATCTTTATTCATAAACTAATTTTGTGAAGAAAAGATTTTCACAGGGGACTTTAGAAAGGCTTTCTGGTCTACCATTTACAACAAGGCACTGTCAGCTGAAGATATCTTACAAGTGACTCGCTCTGGGTGTGTGATTATTAAGATTAAATTTTCAGAATGAACATTTATCACATTAACATCCTTGGGATCCTTGCCCAAAGATGAATGTCAAACCAGAGTTCTTCACATTGTGAAGGTAAAAACTAAAACAAAAATCAATGACATGCGCTTTTATGGTCAATCAACATTAAACCCATTTTTGTCCTTTAAAGAAAAATATGGTGAAGATACAGTATTCTGTGCATCAGTTTCATGGGAAAACCCAAAACTAACCTGTTTGAGAAGGAAGCATTTCAGTAAACACAACTACTTAACAGACAGCAAATGGATTTTAATTCCAGAATAAGGTTTACATGTGCCTAAGACTTTCAGTACAAAAATTTATATTTATCTGTGTATTTATGTGTATTACATATTTCATAGTTTGGAAATCATTTACTATTAATTGCTCTAGGGCAGGGATTTTCTCTTTCTCTCCATTCAAATAAAATACGCTCAACTATGTAATGCTAAATCAAAATTGGAAAAGCCTAAAATGAATACCTGAGAGGTGATTAGTTGTAATGCCATTTACCAGTACAACATCAGTAAATACCACCAGTTTGTGACTCTCTTCTGACCGCTAATAAGCTTTGACTTTTTCTTGAAAGAAGTATTTCTGTTTAATAGTCAGAACAACCACAAGCTTACGCCCTTCTGGGAAGGACCACCAGCAAATAGTGATGGTCCAGGGGCTGCTACTGACACAACCTCTGAAGTCGCTTCATTCTGCTCTGTTGCTGACAATGTCTAAGCAAATGAACTGGTCCGTATTCCAATAGAACTTTGTGACACTAAAATCTGATTTTGATTTGCTTTTTGCATGTAATTTAATAGTATTCTTTTTAGTTATGTTTAATTTCAAGATGTGAGCACTACCTTTAGTTCTCAGGCTGTACAAAAGCAGTGCCAGGCTGCGTTTGACCCTTAAGTTATGGTTTGCAGACCCCCGATAGGAGGCTGGGAGTCATCACCAGCATATCATTGATTTACTCTCCTTCCAGTTGTTGATGCTTGTACTTACTTGCCTTCTTTTCTTTTGTGAAGCTAAAGTGTCTCTTCAAGTGACTTCTATCTGTGGATTCTGGATATTCTATCTGGAGCCAACTAGAACAAAATCTCTTCCCTTGGCACAGCATAGAACTTTAGAAAGTCAAAGAAAGCCACTCTGCCCCTCATAGCCTGTCTGTCTCTCAGTGTTTTTTAAACTCTTCCCAGGTATTATATTCAGTGACTATTCTCTGTATGCACCTTAATTTTCTAACTATTCTTCATAAAATGAATGCATATTAAACCAAAACTTTAAATTATTGTCTCTATAATGGAGAGCTTGGTTGAATTTTTGTTTTGCAAGATCTTTGTTAGGCAACAGCGAAAGGTGATGCTTAGGGGTGGGAGTTGACTTATTTTCTTTTACTTTTTAAATATACTCAACTTCATTATAAAGATACTGTATTGGCAAATGATCATGTAATCCTCGTATTGTTACTAACACTTCTTAATAGTGATCAATTAGCACAAATTAACTATGTATATTGACACATTTATGTTTTAGTATTTAATTTTTATAAACTATACTTTCCAGAGATGTTTATTGAAAAAAATTTAATACTTCCAAAAAATTTATTTAAAAAAGAGACATTAGACAAAACATGTGTCTATTTCTTATTCTGTAAGAAAATAGAGTCTAGCTTTACTAGCCTGTTTTCTTAGAATCTAGTAAAGCTAACCAAGATACAAGCTATGAAATTAAAACAGTTCATCATTTTCTTCCAAACAACTTTATTTACTTCATTTCCCCCAAGTACCTCAATGGCACATTAATATTATCTCCTTGGACTGAATTACATTATTTCTTAGTTGGTTCAATAGAGATTAAAACCACTGATGATGTTAAAGAAACATGAGATGTCAATACTTGGTAGCACTGAATTTTCCTAGATGAAAACATACTAATTTTTACTTATGAAGTTCAGACTTCGTCAATATTAAACATGGTTTTAAACTGAACCATCTTAAGGAAATACATTTACTTTTATTTTGTACTTAACAGGTTCTGGGTTGAACGATGGACAGTGGCATGAGGTCCGTTTCCTAGCAAAGGAAAATTTTGCCATTCTCACTATTGATGGAGACGAGGCATCTGCAGTTCGAACTAACAGTCCTCTTCAAGTTAAAACCGGCCAGAAGTACTTCTTTGGAGGTAAGACTACCACTTTTTTATCAGTTAATTAATACATTCCTAAAAACAGAGTTTCACTCAAGTTTGATTATGACGTATTTATATTTTATTCAATAGATACAGTTGATCTCAGGGGAAAAAAAGGCATAATCCATTGAGTCAAAAAGAATGGCAAATGTGCTTCTTTATGATCAAGGTATTAAAATGACCTCACTATAGTCTTCTAGTCAAGTTCAAATATTTGAGGTATAAAGCATGAGGTTCTAAACCCACTCATTCTCATAAGAATCCTGGATTATCTTGGGTTGGCTAAAACGTTCATTTCATTTTTTCTATGAAATGAAAGACATATTTTTTATTTTCACCAATAACTTAATTGATTTGGATGTGTTCCATATGTTGGCTCTCTCCTATTAGTGGCTTCTAGTGGGTAGAAGGCAGGATGCTGCCAAACATCTTCCAATGGAAAAGATAGCCTGGCAGCAGAGAGTGAGTTGGCCAGATTTTCAGTAGTACCAAGAAACTTCACAAGCCACTGAACATGTTTGATCAGTCACAGCACCTTCTTACAATGCACATCTTTTCTTGTGTTTCAGTTGTATTTTTACCTTTCTTGAAACTGTTAAGCAGAATATGCCAAAAATACTGTGTATTTTCTTCCATCTTCAATATTAAAATGGCTGCACAAAAATTTACCAATTTTCATCAGGTTTTTTTTTTTAACACACACTGATATGACAGCTGCCACAATACAGTCTAACAAAACAGCTTCAGTTGAAATAAAAGACAACTAAGCACTACTACAGCCATCGTAAGGAAAAAACTAAATGAACTTTTTGGCCAACCCAATATATTAGCTGGTCACCTATTGCTGTGTATGTAACTGGTTATCCCAAAAATGCAGTGGCTTTCAGCAGCAACCATTACACCCCAGCTACTAGAGATCAGGAACTCAGGAATGGCTGGGCCAGGTCTTCTGCCCCAGGAGGGTCTCTCATGAAGTCATCCCCACATCATGGCATATGCTACATCCCGCAAAGCTTTGATGGGCTGGAGGGTCTGCTTCCAAAAAGTCACACTCACTTGGTTGACAGGTGCAACTGGCTGTTGGCTGGGGAGCCTTCCTCTCCTTCATGTGACCCTGATCCTTCAGGACCTTCCTTTGTCAAGTGGCCTCTCCTTGTAGGTGTTTGGACTGAGCTGGGAGGCTGGGGAGGGAGGAGAAGGACAAGGGAGGGAAGGGAAGAGGAAAGGAAAGTCATAAGGTAAAGAGAGTTTCCAAGATGGAAACCTAAGTTTTCTTGTAACCAAGTCTTGTAAACGGTATCCAGCAGTGTGGTTATATAGGGCTGTTGGAAGTGAGGCACAAAGTGCAGCTTGTACTCACAGGAGGGGGTGGCCCAGGGGACAGGGCTTGTTGGGACCATCTTAGAGACTTCCTACGCATGTCTTAGTTCTTCAGTAATGAAAAGGTGAATGAAAGAAAGATTCTCTTAATGATAAATTTTACTAAATGTAAAAGAGTGTTGTAGCATAAACCTAGCTTATTTTCTATATTAAGGACTGCATCCTGGTAGAAAATGGTATTTTTTATCATCAATGAAATATGGAGACAGCTTTAGTTAAAGTGCTAGGTTTGTTGTTTAGATCAATACATCTTTCATTAGGTTATTGCCTGTCTCATTTTAAGTCATGCAGTGTAAAATCTAAACAAATACACTGCATTAGAAAAGGCTTTGGCTCAAACTTTAAAAATATGTGTGTGCACATGTTTGCCTCTGGAAATAAAGCTATTAATATTCACATGTATGTGTATCTGCTTATATTATAAAGTTTACATATCACTATATTTATACATTTTTTTCTGATTATTAGAATAAGCCTACTTGAGAATAGTCATCTTATATGTATGTCTTATTCCCTACCATATCCCCAAAGGCCCTAGAAAAATCCCTGGAATATAGTAGATGATGAATGAATATTTATGAGTGCATTAATAAATTATGAAAAATAGACAAGATACGCATTTTTTTCTCTGTTATCTAAGAGAAGACACAGGAGCTTTCCTAACTACCACCAAGTTTGTAGCCACTACCTGAACTCAAGCTCTCTGATCACTACTGGGGTGTTTCTCCCTCTGCATCATGATTTGATGTTGAGTGACCAATGGGAGACTTAAGTCCTGACCTAGACCTCTGCTTCGGGAATTGTTCATGGTACTTCTTCAACATTAAACCTGCCTGAGTTTAAAAGGCTCTTAATAAATATTTGATGAGTGGATGAAAGTCAGACGAGATGCCTTATTGATGTGGAAAAAAAAGCACAGCCCAATAGCCCAACAGATTTTCCTTCAAAGATATATTTAATGTGATGGGCTTTTGGCCAACAGCTTTTATTGTTGTCATGGCAATGGATCACAATGGTCGGTTAGAAAGCTATTGATAATCCCTTCCCATCCAAATGACAGTGGAATATCTTTGGCCATGGATGAGGTTGCTGAACATCTAAGGTCTGTTTTGATCTATTTCCAGCTAGATGGGTCAGCAAATAGCTATAACCACAAATTCATGGCTTAGAGTTTACAGAAGAGGAGGGCGTTATAGGTTGCTATTTACTTTACAGATTTTGGTTTTCATACTCAGCAGTCAAGACCATATTTCCTCCCTCCTGGGCTGCTGATCTGCCATTGAGAAAAGCTGTCAACACATGGTCTCCAAGCTTCCTTGGTTATACAAGGTCTGTCTGGAATGTATCCAGCCAAGTGATATGAAAAAGAGAGACTTTGATTGAAGAAGATACAAGAAACATGTACATAGGACGGTGACACCTCAATTCCCTTCCAAGTAGGCACCTTGGGACTTCACACAATTCTCCCAGTTGCCATCAGTTGCCCCATCATATTATCCTGAATCTCTCAATAGTCCGAAATCTCTTCCCTTTGAAAGGTGATTTTAGTTTTGGGGAAAGCCAGAAGTCACAGGGCACCAAATCTGGCCTGCAGCAGGGCTGAGTCACCTGGGTGATTTGGTGTTTCACCAAAAAACTCTGCATGAGACGTGATGCATGAGCAGGTGCATTGTCATGATGAAGCTGCCCATCACCTGTTGCCTGTAGCTGCAGCCTTCTGAGTCATCCAAATAGTTTCCATGGACGAAGGTTCAAGCTTAATGCAAAACATGATGCAGATCTGTTGCTCTACTCAGTCATTTTGAATATGGTTGCCACACGGTACACATGCTTACTCAATGGTGTCTAGTGCCCCCACTGACTAGTACAGTGAAGTTGTCATTGTTCACACATGCGCATTCCAGTCCACTCTCCTTGGCTGCCCAGTAACGTCAATGTCTCCCAAAACATTCTTGTTATACTAACAATGGCTGGATATTCTGGGCAGACCTCCTATGTAGTCAATGTTGAATGTGGAAATTATGTTTAAGAAAAATCCAAAAGAAATTTTCGTTGAGCTTCAGGGTGGAATTCAGAGGGGTCAGGGTGAGAGAAGCAGGGTGGTGATGAAACTTCCAAGTAATTCTACCTCTCTCCACACTAGTGCAAAATTAACCATTGATTCACAGACTGGTGGGTAGAGAGGTGTGTGTAGTTGCTAAGATGACACATGTTTTTGAAAAAGCTCTTGCATCTAGTAAATAAGAAGCCTGTTTCTTGCAACTCTCTTCCCTCCTCAACTTTTTTCTGCTTTACTCTTACCAGAAGGTAATAAAAGACATTTTGGACCATAGCTTTCTTTTCTTCTCAGGCTATGTCTTGGCAGCTGACTTATAATTACTGCACTTTAACTTAGGATACTTTCTTTTCTTTTCTTTTCTTACCTTTTAAAGCTCATAAGTTAGAGGTTCTTCATCAATTCAGATGGCCAAAATAGGCAGAGAACACCTTCCATTTCAAATTGATTTTACTTTTATATCAGTCTGCAGCCCAGTCAGTTCCAGACTGGGTTCATCACCCCCTTGAATACTTTGCCAAACATAGCAGGAAGGAGCGACCGTACATCAGCATCTGAGCATTTCTTGGAATCACAAGTCCCAGCTGGCATCAGGTTTGCCTTCCAAGGAATAGCCGTGACAGGACGACTACATATTTTAGCCATGACAGGATGACAACAAAGGCTGCAATTTTCTGAGCCTGTAACATCCCAGGCATCAGGGCTTGGTACCTAGTGCAGGCAATTCCAGGAACTTGGTAGGTCCTGCCACACTTTGCATCCTAATTTTAACTATAGCACCAAAAATGGTGTTAGACTGAATTAGGCTCAGCCCTGAGTGACAGAGGCAGCGACTGAGAAAGAGGATGCCAGCCCCTGGAGGCTGTCTCAGGGCTTGTGGTGCAGGAAAGTCAGGCTTCTTCCACCGTCCGCTCTCCCACCTTAGAAGTTGAGTCTTCCTTGGCCTTCTGATCCCAAGTGGCAGTTGAGGTTCTAGTTAGTGTGTCAGAATTCCAGTTGGAAGCAAGAAGAAGAGAATGACAGATGGTGCTTAGGGCCACTCAACGGAGTGTCATGTTGTATATGAAACACCTCATTGGCTCCAACTCACACTGTCCCAGGGGCAGGGAGGCTGGGTAACCAAGTGCCCTGCTAAGTGCCCAAATGCATGTAAGAAGGGAAAATAATATTGGAGGTTAATTAGAAGCCTGTGTGATGACTCCTCTATTTAAAATTAAACAGTTGACTTTGATTAGAGTCTGTGTACCTCATTTTACTTGATAAAGTGGCATTCAATATTATTATTTGCTCCTTGGGCAACTTTTGAAAACCTGTATATGGTTGCTTAATCTAAGGATATTGAATTTGGGAAATACATTTAAGTGGATTTATTTCCCTTTCAAGTTTTCAATTATCCCTCATCCTAGCCTGAAGCTTTTTATAACACATAATTTAGAGGAGCTAAATTAAATAGTTTTTTAAAAGCAATAGAATATTCTCTAATCATGTACTTACATCTCTGCCATTCCCAATCTTATTTCTATTCCCCACCAAAAGCCCAATTCAACACATTTCTTGGTCTTAAGAGAGAAATATTTTTTTCACCATTTCTCGAAATACGAAAAGTTACCAGCAGTAACGTGGGTTGTTATTCAGAAGCTTTTCTCTTTAGCTCCGAAAGTAAATGATTGTACCTTTCTCAGCTTGTATATGCTGGAGCTACAAGGCCAAGGAGAAAAGTGATCATGATGGGTTAATCTGGAGAAATGGGAATCAGGAGGCCCAAACAACTACCTCTACATGTAGGGAACAGTCTACAACTTTGAAAAGAAGTGAGCTGCCTGCGATGTGTGCCTGGACTGGCAGGCCAGCAGGAAATGTCCTCGGTGTGTTTCTCCCAGCATGCTGAGCTGTGGCACCATGCCCCATGCATGAGGGCACCCCTTAAACATGCATTCCACAACTTAATAAGGGCAATCAACCATGCCATTAACAATTGTCCTATTAGAAAAATGCATGTTATTTTACTCTAGGACACAGCGTTATATGCTTTAAACATCTTTTTGCACTCTTAATATTTAAAAAGTGTAGGCTACACCATGCCATTATTAGACATGAGATATATGATCCATTCAGCCTTATATTTCTGCCTTTTACTGTGGCACTAGAATGTAATTTGTGGAGGCATGCTCTTTCCATAGACATTAACTTTAGAAGACACAGATGTCCTCTTGAACTGATACTGGGGCTGGGAAGCGAGGTGAAAGGCAACCATATATTGATGTCTCTCTCCCTTTCTGCCTCTCTTCTTTCCCCTCTCTCTAAAAATAATAAATAAAATCTTTTTTAAAGCTAGCTTTATTTTTTTCTTACAAGGATGTTGCTAAATATTTCCAAAACTAATTTTTGTATTTTAATATGACTTCTCCTTGGGCAGGTACATTTTCTAATTTACCATTTATTTTGCAAGGAAAAGAAAGTGCTTTGAGGGCAGGGAGAATGGATTCCTTGTTTTTATCACTGTTTCTCCTTTTTAATGCATCTACAAAATTTTTCCATCACCATTTATCCCCTCAGACCCTCTCCCACCTCCACCCACCCTCCCACTGACAATCCCTTGTTTATAAGTTATCCTTGTTCATAAATTTGTTCTCCTTTTTTCTTTTTTGATCAATCCCTCCTCCCCAAAACCCTCCTCCAGAGCTGTCAGCCTGCTCTCTATGAGTCTGCCTCTATTTTGCTTATTAGTTCAATTTGCTCATTAGATTCCACATATGAGTGAACTATCACTGTTTTTCTGCCTCTACTATAATAAGTGCTTAATACATGCTGCATGAATAAAAGCATGTAAGAAAAATCAATGAATGAACAAACAGACTGATGCACCTTCAAATCTCAATGCAAATAATTGCTCAGTTTCCTTTTGTTGCTCAAATGATGGGTGGGTACATGGAGAACCCTGCAGCCCCAATGCTGACTTGAAAAATTTTGCCGTATCTACTAAAAACATACATGCTCTAATGGTAATATTCATTCGGGTTTTTCACTGTGTGTCTGAACATTTCTTTTTTTAATCCTCAAGATAGCTCTATCAGGTGACTAGTATTATCATGCATACAGGCAAAGAAATGAGCCTTAAGTTATGTGATTTGTCTAAGAACCTTCTATTCTTTTAAGAGTCTGTGAGGATTTGAATTTCAATTTGTCTGATTCTAGACACTCCCAACCTAACCAACATAAACGTACTCTTTGCTAGAATGCCTGCATGTAGTTGGCATTTTCTTAATTAGTTTCCAGGTAAAATTGTAATTACTGCTTAAAATGCTCTACATACTATACTTACGTTAAAACTTACACATTGATAAGATCAGGATAAATGAACTGAAAAGTCGGAAGAACTCTACCTTAGAAACCTCTGACACTGCTTCTTCTCTCATTGCTGTCCGATGTCTGTGATGGTGATGTGTAGGACATTGTCTCTTATTGACTTTTCTCATGTTATTTACAGGAAGGAGACTAACGTATAGATAATTACTTTAAAAATCTGTCCTGTGATTAGCTGGGGTTCAGGAAAACATCTCTTCCTTCCAGAGTTCTTTCTGTAGGGCCTCTGCAGGAGAATTCTGGAAATCCACCTAGCATGCCCTCTTTGGGTTTCAGGAATTCAAAGCAGTTATGAAAAAGCTAGTGTCATCCTAAAAGGTTGATGCATTAAGCCATTGTTAGCCAGCAACACCTTAGCAGAAATTAGTTGATCAGCAAGAAAAGGATCTTGAGAGGATGAACTGTTAGGAAAACATCAGAGGGTCTAGGAGGCCTAACTAAGCTGAAGCTTATAAAAAAACACCTGGAGACAATTTTTTGGAAAAAAAAAAAATGTAAAGTCTGTTAGAACAACAGAAAAGGATGATAAGTCAGGATGAGAATGAGGTCTCACCTTAACAAACTGTGAAAAGAGGGGTGTGCTACTCACCCCTCACACAGAAATGGATTTCAGCCTGGAAAAGTGACTGTCAGAGACCAGACACTGGCATCTATTTCAGTAAAATCAGTGAAGAGAACAAGAGCTTCTGGTTTCCTGTAAGAAAAGCTCTGAGCAAAGGATGTAGCTCAGGGATATACATTTTAAGTGTCTGCTACAAACAAAGTCCTGCAGTGTGTGCATTCAGCAAGGCACTTGGCAGGGAATTGTGACCTGTACCATTTGTCTCCAAACTACTCACAGTCAGTGAAAGCACCCAACTGCTCCAAGCCTGCAGCTGTGACGGACGGTCTCTCTCAGACAGATGTGACATGGCAGTGACGGCTGGCATTGGTCATTGCAAAGTGGGGCAGGGTGGATTCCTCAGCAAAAAGTATAAAAATTATTACACAGGTGATTTATCAACACCTAGTAATTAATGAAGCAATTGAGTCTCACTACAGGTAAATGGCTTCAGGACCTTCATGTTGTCCATTTTTGATAGAAGTGATCGGCTGAGGGATCAATGCACTTTCATTGGAAAAAATCAGAGGGTTCCTTTCTTTGGGATTTTTCCATTTTGTTAGCAGTCACATTGTCAACTGTATGTAAAGGGATGTTATTGAAGTTCGCAATTTCGTTAGCAGTTGGCCCTGCATAATGGCTCTAACATCATATTCCTTCTACATGATGGTTGCTCTCAGAATTTAATACTTTATATCTGAAACAATGATGTTAAATCATAACCTTAGAAACAGTTTTTCAAAATTAGTAAGAAGCGCATGAAATAAGGAGATGCAAAGTTATTGCGAACTGATCACGCGTACCTTGTACAAATGGCAGACTTTCCCGCATGTATTTGACCAGTTTATTCACTGTGATCACCAGTCCTTGAAAACATGTCACTGACTGAATGAAGTGCCTGCCTCTGATCAGGATCTGTATATGTGGAACCAGAGACCACTTTCTTGTCCAGGTTCAGTTTGGTGAGATGGAGACACATGTTGGGTTGTACTTCTTACAACCACTATGTAGGTATAACCCTGTTCCTACGGCTACTACTGATCAAACGTCTCGCATCAGTTGCTCATTGTATCAGACATTCATGTTATCTCACTTTATTGTCAGTAACCCTTTGAGGTGCCGCATGTCCTAGTGCTTGTTCTACATGTGAGGACATTGAAGCTTGAGTATTCCAGAACTGGTGAGTGGGGGCAGGAATCCATCCTCCCCTGCACTTGCAGATACTTGGTTTGTTGAATTTCATTAGCCTAAGAGCAGCAAGTACTTTAGTGAACTGGCTTATGAGGATGTTCATCAATTCTTGCTCTGAGGTAGGATATTTAAGAAAATATTCTACAGGATAAGCGAGGACTCATGCTGAGCTGATGCGTCTAATAGAATAACCTCAAAATCTCATTGCATCGTGGCGCTATCAACACTGGTAAAAACTGGTTTGATTTCTATTTTTCTGATATTTGCTACAAATGACTGAAATAGAGCCTTAGGAAAGAGGTTTGCCTAGTGTTTGATCCGTATAAAGGAATTACACATAATTGACTTATTTCATTTTAGTAAATTACTAATTAGGTGATTTGTTCAGATTCCAAAGGATTAATCTTTTGGCTTCCAGCATGGAGGTAAAAAAAAAAGAATTCACTGACTTGGAGAAAACAAAATCATCAGGAGCTCTTGCACCCCCAAAGAAGATAAATACTTGAATGACAATAACAAAAAAGGGCAACAAGGGGCTTTCACCAGAGAATTTAAAGCAAAACAGAAACTAATGAAATCTTAGGATCTCAACAATCGGATTAAAATAGAAATAAATTATATTTTCAGTGCAGGGTAACATTTTTCTTTGTAATACTTACTTTTTCCTTATGAATCAAGCCCGTCAGCTCTGTGGTGTCATATTTTTTATTTCACAGCAGGAATCGCTCTACTGCTGCATTATCCAATTAAGCCTATTGTTCCCAATGTGGAATTTAGCATTTAGTATCTAAAGGTCATCTCACAAACGTGAGATGGAAGAAAGGACGGTTAGCAGCAGCCTCAACTCATCACGCTAGAGGAAGGAGGAGCGTGGAGAAGGAGCTGTGGGAGATGGGAGCAGGGAGTGAGGCAGGCTGGGCCTCGAACCTGTCAGGTGGCAAAGGTCTGATCCTGGGCTATTTACCACCCGCTGTCAGCTTGCATTTGGAACCAGTGAGAATCCTGAAGTGTTGAGAATTGGAACTAAATTAAGTGTGTCTGATAGGACCCTTGATTTCAGGACCCAGATATGCTAGCTCTTGAACTTCAGGGGGTCATAGGTATGAGGATGATTTTGTTGGATATTAACTATAAATAACATTGGAGAAATTTTGTAGGAATGTCATACCCTCCCTAGATTAGGTTGCCATTTCCAAGTCCTGAGTTTTGATGCTTAGCTTTCTTGGTTCTGGTTGCTCACGTGAGTTCAGCACTATCCCTACCACAAGCTACACCTGATGGGAGCTTATTGAATTAAGCATAGCTCTATGAAAGAGAAGCTGTTAGAAAATTGAGCAGAAAACACTAATTCAATAGTCTGGGTTTTTATAAGGCCTTAGGATCCTTAAGTTTTTAGTTCATTTGTGGATGTGTCTTACCCTTTCAGTACTTGGGTACTGAAAATAGTCAAGGTACATTTTTTTGACCCACCGCCTACTGATGAAAATCATCAGTTCATATCTGCCTGCAGAGTTTAAAGGTGGAAGGGAACTTAAAGCCCTCTAGTCAACAGTCCCTTGATTGGTAGGAAAATAAAGGCTTGGAGAGACGAAACCTGCTGAAATCATAGACCTAGTGAGTGTGGCAGAGGTGGGACCCGGATGCAGGACAGGAAATGTGCAGTTCTGTCCTTTGCCCACATTTCAGTCCTGAGCTTCTGCTCCCTCAGTGCCCAGTGGGGCTGGTGTTCCCTGCTGGTTCCTGCTGGTTCCTACTGGTTAAGTGCAGGCTCAGTGGGTGCCCCCCACCCACGCAGATCTCCACAACTCTATGGAGAAGAGCACAGCATCCCATGCAACAAACAAACCATGGAATTATTTCTCTTAATTCAACAGTGAATTTGGCAACTGTTAGGATTAAATACTGCATCTTTTACCTTCAAGAAAACATGCCCCCTGGAACCCCATCCATGACCCGCCTACTGGCTCCGTACTCTGTGCAGTGCTGGAAAAAATGGCCACCATTTTCATGTTATTTCCCAGTTATCTCCTGGTTGACAAGATGCTCACCGGTTAGAAGGATGGTGAAGCCATCTCTACAGCAAGGTACGAGGTTCCCAGTCCAGTTTGGAACTTCCCAGCCTGTAGCAGAGGCCAGTCTTCAAACGGACCTCTGTGATTTCTGTGTGGAAATCACACAGAAGAGATTTTCAGTCTAAATATGTTATTTCCCCACTGTAAACGTGCACACACATAGGATCAAATACAAGTAGGGTGATTATTTTAATCACTTTTCAAGAGCACAGGCAAGTCATACTGGTTTTTTTATTTTTTAAATCAGCTACAGAGTGTGAGAAAGAGAGCTCTTTATCCCATTGTTAACCAGGTGCCTGCAGATTAATAAGTCAAAAGTAGGTGGTTCTAGTACACAGCTGGCTGGCAGAATCGAGTAGCATATTATTAAAGCCTGTTAGATCAGCGTACGTCTTTTCAAATTTTTAATAATAGGTTTAGAAATCTAATTTAAACGGAAAATGTTATCAGGAATAACGAAAGCATCCCAATACAGACTTGTTTCATAGTAATCAGCATTTTAAATCTGCCTTTGAGGTTAAAGAAAAGGAATTTTTAAACTCCATAAAATTCTACTTTTGTTAAATAAGGGTGAAATAGTCTGTGCAGTATTAGCATGTGCTAGTGTGCACATGGATGTAGAGAAAGTGTGAAAGGATGTGTGCCAAAGTGCTGATGGGGGTCTCTGGAGAGGAGGGAAGAGGTGAAGGGCACACTCAGGTAAGGTGACATGCTTCTGTGTCATTTTGATTTCTTTTTCATGGACTGTTTAAGGAATAATTAATAAAATCCTCTTAATAAGGTACTTCAAGTGGCAAATGTGTTTAAATGGTGTTCCCCTCCAAGAAATACAAAATGCTTCATGCAAATAATTCTTCTGTCATTGAAGAGCCTGCCTACATTGGCACATTATGAATTTACATGTCAAGTCAATAATTAATGTCATTAACATGAGATAACCTGTGTACACAGGAAGCTAGCTGGATTTATCAAAGCAAGATGATGTTTTTCAAAATATAGTAATCATCACTGAATTGGCTTATGTTCAATTTTCAAATATTTTCCAAAGTCATATAGTAGATCCAACGAATGGGACTTGGTCTGCAGATGTCACTCATGTCATATGTATTTTTAGGTCAGTTTTAAAAACTCGAATGCCAGGCAGTGACTATTAGGAAAGGCATTTTGTATCCAGATTCCAATGACTTCATATATTGTTTTCTTCAGGGTGTTTTTCCAGATAAATCAGTAGCTATCTCATTTTATCTTTATTTTGACCTTACCATTCCATAGTTCTTATGCCATTGGGAAGGAATTAATCCAGGCAGATCTATTGATCTCATCAAGGACCTGCTTCGATGATTGTGTGTGTGTGTGTGTGTGTGTGTGTGTGTGTGTCTACACACGCATGTGCTTTAGGGGTCCTCAGACACCTGGGCCCCTGCGCAGGATGCTGTCATTCATGTACAGGCAAAGGCATTCCTGTGACAGTCTGAGACTAATGAGGAAAACTGAAAAGCCATTCCATTAATTCACCCTTAAGAATATTAATTTTTAACTAATGGTATGATTATACCCTATCAAAGGCATCTCTTTTCTCTATTTTGGTTAATCCACCCGGGAAGCCAGACTTGCATCCAAGGGATGACGCAGTAAGCATTATAAGTAATGCTGAGGATTACTTGTCAGCCATGCCATGGTCAAGTCTGAAAAGATGCTTGTATTTTTGCATACCCTCAAGATAAATCTGCCCATTTGAAGAGTTCTCTAAGAAACTGGCAGAGAGGTCATGGTCAGTGGCAGAGCACACGTTTGACCTCAGGACAGCTTCCTCTCAAAGCTTTTCCTCTTTCCCTCAAATAAGAGGTCCCGCCCTCAGTGAGCGCCTTCGAGGTCTGGGCCTTCCAGGGCCAGTCTGGCCACCACCGCACTGGACACACCCTACTGAGGTTTTCCTCTGATTTCCCTCTTTGTTTCCCATTTGCTGACAGGTCTCTACTGGCCCCTTACTTATGCCAGCAATGACTTGTCCCTGAACAGACGCCCCATGACATTTGAATCCCATACCTGTCCAAGAGCAGCCTCCCGTGCCCCTACATTTAGGGTGTCAGCTCACTGGTGCCCCCAGTGCAGCAAGCCTGTCTCTTCCCATGTACGCTGAAAGGAGCAATATATTAGGACAGAAATATGTCATTTGTATAAAATGTCACAAGAGCACACATGCATGCAGCCCCCGCTCATGAGGACTCAGCCCGGAGAAGATCTCTTGGTGGTTTTGGTTCTGTTCTGTAGGAACACCCCTGGCAGTGTGGCCAGCTGGCTTGGCTGTCTGTCATCCAGGCTCGAGGACCACTGCCACCTCACCGACTGCGTGCTTCGTCTGGGGGCCCAGGGACGTGCCACTGTGGTCCGTCCTATCTTTTGCACTTTCCAAGACTGGAGCTTCTTGTCACTCTAGCCACTAAAGGTCCCTCTTCAGGCCACCTCACGTGTTTCTAAAACACCTTACAGAGCTTGCCGTCATGGCAAACCATGGGAATTGCTTATTTCCTTTCGAGTTTTTAAAAGTTGGAGAAAGTTTCAACTCCCTTCATTTCACATTTCTCTTCTAGCACCCCCGCTGCGTTACCAACAGGCAGCTGAACCAAAGTAATCCCTCTGGTTGGCGATACTGTTTACTCTGCTGCTGGCCCCCTGTGTACATCCTGTGGCTCCCCTGAATGCCCCCTTCTGCAAGACCTTTCTCCCCGCCTGCTCCCCCAGGCCTCCACTATTGGATGTGCTGTCTTCTTGTTGGCTTAAGGATTTGTTTACGGTCCTGTCACCACAGGTGCTGTTCTATTCTAGACCGACTCTAGACATGCCTGTCTCTTCCAGCGCCATGTGTGCGTTGATCTACTTTCTGGGGAAAATATCTGTGTCCATAGCAGTCATGTAAAACCTGTACGTGGAAGGAAGGGAGGGAGGGATGGAGGAAATTGCCTGAGAAGCAGGGTGAATTTCTCCTGAGCTACTTTTGAAACAAACTGCACTTACTGAAGTGGACACAGCATAGTGTTCAAGAGCATGAGGTTTTGGAATTAGAAAATAGCTGGTAAGAGCTGCCTTTTATGAGCTGTGCAAATTACTGAAGACTAGTTAGCAGATAGATGGTGATCAGCAGCGTCTGGTGAATGTTTTCTTTTGTAAGTAAGTCAGGTCCGTAGCTGGAGGTAGGTGAAAGGCAACCATACATGGATGCCTCTCTCCCTTTCTTCCTCCCTCCCTTGTCCTCACTCTGGAAAAATAAATACAATATTTTAAAATAAATAAATAAGTAGCCCCTTCACCCCAAACCAAGCCAGATCCTAATATCTCTCTTACACACACACCATCACATTTAAGTATAAGAAACTTTACTTATCCTGAAAGTTGGGTTGCTTAAAGTTGGATTATATGCATTAAGAGCTGAATATAGATTATACCAAGGAAATAAGCAATATTTGGTAATGTATGGTTTTTATTTTCTGTGCTTTAAAGTCTTTGAGTTTGGTTTCAACAAAGAAATAACCCATCTGTAGGTGAGTGTGAGCCCTAGAAAGAAGCCTTTGTGCACGACCTCTCATTACCCTTCAATGGTAATGTCCTATTACCTTCACGCTGCAGCTAACCCTTTTCAAGGTAATTTCTCGTCCATTGTCTGATTCTGCGACCACCAGCCAGTGTCATGTCAGACTGTTTCCAGGCTTCTTTTTGGATTTGTTTTTTTTACAAAAGGTTCTGTCCTTAGACATGGTTATACAGAAACATTTATTCACTCGCTACACCACCCTGGTGAGACCCATAGCAATTCCAGTTGTGCTCATCCATCCAAGGACAAAATTAGCTTTTAGGATTTAACTTGGTGGCATATTAAACTATAAATAACTTACTGAGAGCCATAGAAACAAAGGAAGAGTATCTGTGCTACAAGCTACTACAGAACAGCAATAAAATGAGATGTTAAAACTGTTAATATCCCTGGCTGGTAGCACAGTGGATAAGGCGTCAGCCTTCGAACCCAAAGGTCGCTGGTTTGATTCCCCAGCCAGAGCACATAACTAGATCTCCAGCCAGGTCCTTAGTTGGAGGCAGGTGAAAGGCAACCATACATTGATGCTTCTCTCCCTTTCTTCCTCCCTCCTTGTCCCTCTCTCTGAAAATAATAAGTAAAATCTTTAAAAAAAAAATGTTAATAGATGCTGACCTTCTGGAATAAAATAATAACCAAGGGAAAGCAAGAAAAGTAAGAAACCTTCCAGAGTTGAGAAGCACTCCAGGAATGGTGGAGCCCCTCCATGCCCCACCCCCATTTCTATGTGTGGCACCTTCTTCACTTCCATTCTAATCTGCCGAGGCCTGTGCACCTTTGATTGGTCATTGATTATCAGTGCCAAGCCTTGTACAGAGAAGAAGCTGTCCATACCTGCTTGTGGAATTGCACTGAACTTTTACACAAGGATAAAATTATGCCAGCTAGAAGCCCACCTACTGTTTCTAAACCTTAAGCAGTTCAACCAAGGGGGGAAAAAAGGTAAACAGACCTTTTCACTGCATGAGTAACAGTAAAATACAGCTTTCTGTGGGTTTTCCACTAGGAAATGCAGTTCTCCTAGCCATAATCTTAGTTTGCTGCTAAATATATTATTCATGATGTGTAATTATCATGAGTAGCTTCCTTTTTAAAGGAGATGCGGTGATGTTTGCAGCGAGAACAAAATTGACCGTTTTCCCCCCATAAAGCTCCATGTCTTCCCAGGACAGGAAGATACGTCTTTGTGATGAGAACATGTGGCTAAAAGACAAACTGCGTACCATCCCAGAGCCTCATTTTAATATTTAATTTTACCTCGGGCACATCTCAGTACACTTGAGAAAGCCTTTATTTCTTTCTTAGCCTTAATCTCATTCCCTTGAACTTCACCAAGTACTTTATTTACTAAGTGTTCAGTTAGTTCTAATATTGTGAGCATAATGTTTTACGAAGGAAATTGTATTCCAAACTTCGGTCAGTGCTGCAGACCCTGCTTCTAACCCGACTAGATTCAATGAGCAGGACCAGCCATAGGGAGATGGAAGGAAGGGTGCTAATAATTATTAATTACCTATTACCTGCCAGGCAGAACCTCAGGTGTGTTCCGTGATCTCTCATTCGCTCTTCCAATCAGCAGGTGGGCTGTCATATTTGACAGATTGTTCACCGAGGTGAAGGGAGGTTAAAAGGCTTTCAAAGGTATCCTCATGAGAAGGCATCAGAGAGGAGACTGAGTCCAGGACTTTCTGGTTACAAACCCCATCATGAAAGTCTTATAGGCATGTTAGCATTACACAAAAGATTGTGGACTCTATGAGCCCGTTTTTATTAATCTGCACAAAATGAACTTCCCCGTACTTGGTTGATTTCTTTAAATATCAATGTAGCAAGTGGGGCAGGGGAGAGCAATTGGGGGTGGGGGGGAGATAAAACAATTGTAATACAACAATAATGAACAAAATCCATTTAAATAAATAAATAATAAATATCAATGTAGCATTTCTCCATTATTCTATTATTATTAAAATTTTTGTAAAGTGAGGAAGAAGATCCCTTTTACTAAGCCTGCAGATATTTTGTCTGTTCTGATATAATTAGGCTGAATAAATGTGGGGTTTTTTTTAAGGATCCAAATACTCCCTGTCACACCTGAGTCTCCTGCTGATCTCAGAGAGGATTGTGTTGTTGAAATAATCTAACTCTGTATATCCAGGTCAGCCTCTTTTGTTTTTATATTTGCCCTCTTGTTTATTATTTTCTAACCAAAATTCAGTTGGCTCATTTTTTAAGAGACCCAGTTAGTATCATATTAAATGTTAGTCAGGAAAAGTATATGTCTTTTTACAGCTTTACATATTTGTTTTTTTATGTAACATTCTTTGGCATATATATAACATGCAGAAGGGCTGTGGATTATGAGCCAGTATTTTACAATAAACTCTGAAATTTCCAGTGGCATGTATATAAATCAAGAGCCATCATATTTGCACTTAATTATAAAACTGACAGGTAACAATGAAAGCTGGTATATTCTGAGTGGGTGGCATATTAATTCCATGCATTCATTTTGTCATTCTTACTTTTATTTATAGTCATTTGAAAGCAAAATAATTTGTGTGAATCTCTCTTAATAAGATAGTTTTATATGCATTTTATGTAAGAGCTTACATAAATTCCCTTTGTAGTTAATTGGATGAAAATGGAATTCTTTAGTCACACATTTTTTTTAATGTCCCTATATATACGTTTTAGTTCCTTGGTTAGATCAAATGTATGTAGATATTTTCCTTTTTTTTTTTTGGAAGTATAAAGCAAATGTTATGTATTAAATAGTATGCAAAAGTAGCCATTTTCACTCAACTCCATGACTTTATTTTGTTTGATTAAAATGCCTGGCTAACATATGTTTACTAAAGATAAGGTGCCTATTTTACTGTTTTCTGTTTTTTGTTTTTTGTTTTTATTGTTGTTGTATTATATCCCTCCCTTTTTTCCTCCCCTCTGTCTTCTTCCCTACCCACCCACTCCCCCCCAAAGTCAATTCCACTTGTCCATGTCTATGGCTCTTCCATGCTAGTTCCTTGACTAAAATGCCCCCCTTCTTTGCCTCCTCCTCCCCGCTCTCTTCTCCCCCTTCCCAGGTGCCTATTTTAAAAATGATGTTCCAAAAGTAAAGATAATATATGCTTTCTACTTTTTTCCTTCTCTTTCTTCAGTGTAGTTACTGTACATGAACTGTATTCAAATTATCCATCATGTTTTGGAGTTATGTTTAGATTTAGCACTGTATTTTCACATGGAAATATCAAAAGAGGCAAAGAAGGGGAACAGTTTAGTCAAGGAACTAGTGTAAATGACCCATGGACATGGACAACATGTAGGATTGACTTGTAGGATAGGAGATGGGGTGAGTGGGCAGGGGACAGCAATGTGGGAAAATGGGACAATTGTAATACAACAACAATAACTTAATTTATAAATAAATAAACATCAGGGAAATGCAGGAGCTTTGCATAGTAATTCTACAAAGATTTTAGTACCCTGAATCTTTTCAAAATTTTTTTCTATTCTAATAAAATTAGGCTTAATAAGTATAAGGGTTTTGTTTGTTTTTTTAATTTCAAAATATTCCCGTAACATTTGGAAATGGTGTATATTATCTTAGCTCTTTATGTTTAGAAAACTATAGTAGTGATGTGGAAAATAAATTACTTTCCATAATATGAGGGAAAATGTTTAAATTTATTCATCTTACATATATTACAATAGTTCCTACATATAATAAACACACACCATAGCTTCTTTAAACTATGGTCTAAGTCTTATTCCTTTTTATATAATCAGCTCTTAAAATAATCCCCAAAGAGTGAAAAAGAAAAGAGAAGAAAGAAGGAAGGGAGGACGGAAATAGCCAGTCATGCAATCTGAGAATTACACAGTGACACTGGCAGCTCTTATAAAGTTCAGATGACTGCACATTATTAAGCAATATATAATGTCTGACTATATTCATTATATATGGCAATGCTGTTTTTATTTCTGTTATGAAGTTATCACTCTGGAGAACAGTGTTAGATATATATTTATTATAGATTAAAGTTCTAATTAATAAGGTGTAAGTGGCTGGGGCTAAACTAATGTCTTTCACCACCCCCTTTTATAAATCAATTATCTGGTAATTTGCACTGATACACTAGGCCTCCAGGAAGCACCTCAGAGTGTTCTATCACAAAGAATTATTAAATCAAAAGTTTGGAAGCTAAATCTTCAGTGCTAGCTAAAAGGCAGCCATATAAATCTGATTCCCCAAAACAATAAGTTCTATAAACTAAGGGCAACTAGACTGCAATTTAAAGGAAAATTGTTTCAATGGTCATGAATGAATTCCTCTGAAAGACACTGTGTTCTGTTCGCTAAATAAAAATGCACCGATTCTTGAATGATGAATCACGAACTTTGTGCTTTGAAACAATCAGCTAATGAAAAGTGAATAAGCAACATTGACAACGGTTATCTGGTCTACCTGTTGCTTCAGACTGGTATACTACATTGGGTCTTCCATTTCCTTGGCTCTAGAAATATGATGACTGACATGGCCCAGGAAAATGAAGACATTTGAAACCTGTGGCATGGTGCTAATGTTGGTTTAATGCAAAGGCAAATATGCAACTACTGTGCCTGCTAGGACTGTAATATAATGGAAATGAAATAATTTATAATAATACTGTGCTTTGTGTCAAGTATACTTCAGCTCTTTTGAGCTGTGACTTAGGATCTCGATTTCCTCAGGACTAAAAATGTACATTTTACCTAAGTCATAATTTTCATTTATTGCCCTTGTTAAGATAGTTTTTTCTTCCTTTAAACCTTCCTAACAGTTGGTATTTAAATGGCATATTAAATAAATATTGTTTCTGTTTTACCCACCTTCAAGCCACAGGTCTTTGCTTTAATAAAATTTTAAACTAGCTCTACAGTTTTTAGAAGTTTAGGACTTCATAAGCTGTCCTCAGGAGTAAATAACTAATTGGTGCTATACTTAATGGTTTTGGCACAAATGGTTTCAAAGATTTAATACAGTTTCCTTTCTTTAAAATATGAGACCTGTGTCTATGGTAGAATGCTCATGGTTAATTTATAGTGCTTGTGGTATTGCCTGGTAGTGAATTATTCTGCTCCAAGGACAGAAGTATGTTTTTTTACATGGAAAAAGCATCATATAAATTGGCCGTAGGTAGACACATGTTATGATTGTTAGCCCCTAGCATGTTAAATAATAGTAATGCATGCAGTCGTTCATTTGGCACACACAGCTTAATGCAATCGATGGAAACAGGAGTCTATGAATATGTTATTTACTTCAACTTTAATGATAAGACTGAGGTCTTCAAGCCTAACCCTTTGATTCTTTCCACTTTTTCTCTCTAGCAGTTAGTTCCTCACATCAACTTGCATAGTATAAATCACAGGTCTGTTACAGCACTTAGAATTTTGTTCTTTACATGTAGCCTAGTGTTTGGAACGTCTCTTCCCACCTACCACCATTGCAGCTTTATGAGAAAAGAGACAGCACCATAACAGACTAGCAAGAAATGATTGTTTAATGAAGGAACTTTCCACTGTATTGGGTGCACATGAACATTGATGGCTGCTTCTTCAGGGTGGGGACTCTAATTGCAGAGCTTGAATTGGTAATTTAATGAAATGGAAGTTACCTTTCTTGGATCCACTTCATTCAAAGTTAGTGAAAACCCTCCCCTCCTTCTGAAGTCTGAGCCTTAAGCAAAGTTTGACTGCAAACTGGGTCAAGCTAAGACTGGGCATCCTGAGAGTTCTTATCTGTACTTACCTAATATCGTTTGATATTATATCTTTGCCTTTCATTCAGATTCTGACCACCATTATTCCGATTAGGACAGTCATCAAAATCTTCTCTTTTCAATGACTACAAATGGCTAATGTTCTCTCATGTTGATTTCGTGGATTAGCTGCATTACCCCTCACAAAACTCCTGCAAAGCAGGCAGAATAACTAATTTGTGTGGCTTCCCTGTTGTCACCAGACACCTGCTGGAGAGCTGGTCAGACAGCACACCTCGCTCCTGATCAGGAGACCTTTCCATCTTCTTGACACCTGTTCCTGCATCCCTCCGAATCTAGACTGGGTCCTGAAAAACCCTGAGCGCAGTGTGGAGCCAGACCCCTCCCCTAACACACGCATCTTTCTTACCATTTTAGAGCCAACTGCCAGCTGCCCTTCCACACTTCTGGCTCCCTCTGGCTCTAGGGCAGTCTCCACAGTGACAGGCCACTCCAGGAACAGTCTTTTGTCCTAAAACCAGCAGCCATCAGTGGGGAGATCAGTAATGCTTAACCCTTTCTTTCTTCTTTCTCCTTCAAGCTTAGTGATTGAAGATGAAGGTTTTATCTTCCGCTCCTTAGTTCGCACCCATTGGCTGCACGGATCAGGCTTTATCCCTGACCATCACCATTGACTTTTTTCGGCACACGGTGTTTCACAGGCATCGCGGAACTTCCGCTCAGCTCCTTCCTGGTCCTGACCATCCATCTGACATAGTTTTGTTGTCCTTTTCTGCTTTTAGAACTTCATACTGTTAAGTACTTGCTGAATTTCGGGACATGGGTTTGTTTTATCAGTCAGAACAGTGGGAAATGGGTTAATAAGGTGTCTCCTTTCAGTTTAAAGACCCCTGAGAGATATTTAACCAGCTGTTTGTTGTGTGGAAGTTATTATGAAGGCGATTTACAGCTGCAGTCTGTCCACGTCCATCCCACCTCGGTGCCCAGAACCAAGGACGCTAACACGGTAGTGGGCATCTCCCTGAAAAGGCTCCAGGGTGATTTATGGCACAAGTCAGATGATGAAAACTTTCTCAAAACACCACTGTTTAAAACTTAGGAAGCAAAGGCACAGAGGGTGTGACTATAACTTGAAAAACAGCATTTTCCCCAAGATTAAGTCTTGGTTTTCAA
This sequence comes from Noctilio leporinus, assembly GCA_004026585.1. Classification (NCBI taxonomy): domain Eukaryota; kingdom Metazoa; phylum Chordata; class Mammalia; order Chiroptera; family Noctilionidae; genus Noctilio; species Noctilio leporinus. The sequence continues at coordinate 187,681 of PVIW01002154.1, forward strand.
GGAGCTAACGTTTCATTAGTTTTCTAATTAATAGGTCTTGTGTCCCTAAAAGTACATATTTGTGAAAACTTCAAACATACTTATAAAATCAACTGATGTTTTAGAAACCTGAGATTTTAGCATCGCTGCTAAAATCTTATCCAGAAATAAACTTTACACACACACACACACACACACACACACGCACATACACACACACTGAGGGAGAGATTTTTTTTACCACGTGCAAGGTAATCATGTCACCTTCCAGTTCCTCCTGTGGAACAAAGCTGCCTTATATTATTGGGTAAACAATGTTTGAAAAATGTAAACTTTTTGTTTATGTATAATTTGTAGCATCTATTTTAATTAGCATAAAAGGTGAGTGATGAACGTCAGTGCTAGCTGGTGTAGGACTTGAAACTTAATACAGGCAAGAGTGACTACAAAAAACCTTCTTCTCCCCACAAAAGGACAAGCAAACTTTACCTGTGTAAAGAGCTTCTCTTCAAATAAGCTAAAAAGTTATGAGTTACTCTAATAATGTTGCAATTCTCCAGAAATGTTGCCAGACTCTGGGAATTACCTTGAACACTCACTTCGGAAAGCCCATTCATGTACTTCCTACACGTGGATGTTCAGAATGGACTCATTTGTTAAGCTTATTCATTCTTGAACTCATAACTGGCCTACAGAAGTATTGTATTGGGTACCACAGTATATTCTAAGGGGATTTGAAGGCCATAGGGTACATCTTGCTCATGAGAAATCGTCTTATATCTAAGTCACTTTGCTTGCTTAATTTACTTAATCTCTGAGAATTTATGTGCTAATTACCCCTGACCAAGATCAATAATTCAAAAGGTTTTATTCTGCATCTCACATTGATGACTAATGCACATTTCAAATTCACCTTCAAATTCACCCGGAAGGATATCCTTTTAATATCTCTTAGTGATATTGTTCTGTTTCAGTCTTCTTCATCACCATAAATAACAATAATCTATTTCTGGTTACTCAGACCTAAAACCTTGGACTTATTCTTGACTCTCCTCTTTCTCTTTGACTTCAGTCTATCAGCAAATCTGTTGCCTGTACCTTAAAATTACATATAAAATCTGTTCCCCACTATTCTGAGCCACCACAATATCACACTGGTGACTGCATTAATCTTTTAAATGATCTCTCCCCTTCCTCCCCCACTTTCCTGCAGTCTACTCTCAACATAGGGCCAGATTCAAATTTCTGAAATGCTAGCCAGGCCATGTCATCCTCTCTTTACAACTTTCCCTTCTTATCATTTCAATACTGATGAGTGATGACCTTTAAGACAGCCCTTCAAGCCCTGTGCAGCAGGTCCTTTGAACCCCTCAGACTCACCTCCTACTATTGTCTCCTCTTGGCTCTGCTTCAGTTGGACTCTCCTTCCAGCATGCTATGAAGAGTGTTACCTCAGGACCTTTGCACGTGCTATTTCCTCTACCCAGAATACTGTTCTGCTCATCCACATGGCTGCCTGTCTCCTCTAATTCAAGTCCTTGTCCAATTTTCAACTTCTGGATGAAGCCTTCCTTTTGTCTTATTTATAGGTGCAAACAACTCTTCCCAGCTATTCCTCTACTCCCAACCTCTCCTTCCTTGCCTCTTTAATTAATTTTTATTCAAAACTCTTACTTATCCTATAATATGTTCTTTACTTGTTTGCTTTTTGCATCTATGTTCAAGAACTCTCAAAGTTCAGGGATTTGGGTTTATATTGTTTAATTTTACATGATTGGATGCTAAATGAGTGTTGGCCCATGGGAACAACAATGTGTGCATTAAAGATGCATGGTTTTCTCTAAAACTCCTAACAACTGTAGAACATTAAGATGCACCACTACTAATATTCTAAACAGCTCATTTATACGTGGCTTAGAGCCTTTGACCCGGTTTGTTTATTCATGTTTATATATTCAGTTAGCATCTTCATAGGTTATTAATGAAATTTTTTTAAAAGATTTTATTTATTATTTTTAGAGAGAGGGGAAGAGAGGGAGGACGAAAGGGAGAGAAGCATCACTGGTTGCCTTTCACCTGCCTCCAGCTATGGACCTGGCTGGAGGCTTGATTTGCAACCTGGTTATGTGCCCTGGCTGGGAATCAAACCAGTGACCTTTCGGTTTGCAGGCCAGTACCTTATCCACTGTGCCACCAGCCAGGGCTCTATTATATGTAATTTTTTAATTTGATCCTCCTGAACCATTCTTGTGGTTCAGCAATGATATGTAGTCCATATCGTGATACTTAATTAGTAATTGAATTATTTTTATTAGATTTTACTGCCCCCATGGGTTCTAAAGTTGAGCATGTGGTCTTAATTTATGATATTTCCCTTCTCAGATTTCTCTTCTGACATATATTTGGAATCTAACTTTTAATAGCTTCTCCAACAGTATGTTGACTATGGCAATCCCTATCTTTAAAGATTTGTGACAGTTTTCAATATTCTTCAGGCATCTGTAAATGAGATTGTTAGGCTATTTTCTTTCTTCATTGCTAATTCTATTACCTAAAACCACTCTGTATAAGGTAGTAATGGAGCCTTTCCATTCTCCGCATATCTTCAATTTCCTAGATTCCCTCTGTCTGCAAAAGTTCTTTTATTGTGGGAAGAATATAGATGTTAAATTGTAGTTCTTCTATTGTCTATATGAGTACTACATGCTTATGAATATTTGTCAGTTGCATTTAGAACCAGAAATACCAGTGGATTCTCATTGATCCTCCAAAATTGAAATCAGCAGAGATAAGGTTAGGATTGAGTCAACAAAATTCCATGGAACAAAAAAGATAGGAGCAGAAGGGGTCAGAGAAGATAAGTAGTTTCTTGGACAGTACTAGAGGGGTTGAATTCATCACTAGGAAGACTTGTCAACTGAGGGTCAGAGAGCTCAAAACAAGGTTCAAAGGTTATATTATGCTAAATGAGGAAGGGTGGGTGAGCTCACAGAGATAAAAGCTGAATTGTGGAACGTCAGTTAAGGTCAAAGTGCTGATACCTTATAGTTGAAAAACTAGATAAGCAGAACTAAAATCTCGAATCCAAAGGCAGATGAAACAAAGAAGCCTGGATTCTGAGGACTAGAGCTCAATGGTGAGAATCAATTTAGAACGTAACTGTGAAATCTTTTCTTATGTAAGATGCAGCATCTTTCTGAGCTTTTGATATTTTCTCATTTATTAGGAAAAGCCCCTTCATCTAATGGTGTCCATGATTTTCTGACAATTACGGATTTTAAAAGTTCTTGCTACATGAATAGTAATGACTTGATGTTGAGTTGATCTTCCTGCTTTGTGTGTTTTCTCCACATTCTCACAATGTTTCAGTCTTTGATCTGCCCATTTTGTTCTTGCTCATCCACAGGTTTTTAGGAGTGCAGTCTATACCCTGTGTAAGTTACCTCTTAAAATTAGATGATAAGTATCTAATTTTATCTTCTCATTAATAATAAATTATCCTAAATTAATTTAATCATTAGTGCATAGTTACCTCTTCTGGATATGTCATTGAGCTAACAAACATAATCAGCCACAAATCTAGTCGGATAAGACAGCCACCTTTTTGCTTGTAATGATCGTAAATTCTGTGAGTCAGAAATTTAGTTGGGAACAACAGGGGCATCTCCTAGGCACCTAGAGCGATAATCATTATTATATTTCTTTGGGGGGGGGGGCGGGGTTGGGGTTTTCTTTCCCTTTTTAAAAATTTTAGTGAGTTTTGGGGGTTGATAATGGTTAATAAGGTTATATAAGTTTCAGATGTACGCCTATGTATTGAATTGTGTGTTCACTACCCAAAGTCAAGTTTCCTTCCATCACCATTTATACCCCTTTTACCCTCTTCTACCTCCTGATCCCCCCTACCTTCCCTTTCCTTCTGGTAATGACCTTACCATTGTCTGTGTCAATGAGGGGTGTTTTAGTCCTAGAACAAAAAACTGACAGTAAAATCTCAGACATTTCTTGTAGCAAAATGTTTTCTGATCTATCCCCTCAGGCAAGGGAAACAAAGGGAAAAATAAACAAGTGGGACTACATCAAACTAAAAAGCTTTTTTTCCACAGCAACGGAAACCATCAACAAAATGAAAAGACAACCTGCTGAATGGGAGAATATATTTGCCAGTGATACATGTGATAAGGATTTAATATCCAAAATTTATAAAGAATGTATACTGGAATCAATATGGAGCCCGGAAATAAACCCATACCTTTGTACTCAATGAGTATTTGACAGAGGAAGCAAGCACATACAATGGGATAAAGATAGTTTATTTAATGAATGGTGTTTGGAAAATTAGACAGATATGTATGGAAAAATGAAACTAGACTACCTTCTTACACCACACACAAGCATACATTCAAAATGGATTACAGATTCGAATGTTAGACTCAAAGCCATAAAAACCCTAGAAGAAGACGTAGGCAACAAAATCTCAGACATTGCTCATAGCAATTTAAAAAAATTTCTTTTAAATTTATTATCTTTAGAGAAAGGGGAAAGGAGCCAGGCAGAGAGGGAGAGAGATGTCAATGTATGGTTGCCTTTCACCTGCCTCCAGCTAAGGACCTGGCTGGAAACCTGGCTTGCAACCTGGTTATGTGCCCTGGCTGGGGAATGGAACCAGCAATCTTTGGGTTCACAGGCTGGCGCCTTTTCCACTGTGCCACCAGCCACGGCCTTCAAAGCAATTTTTTATCAGGCATATCTCCCTAGGCAAGGGAGAGAAAGGAAAATAAACAAAGGTACTACACCAAATTAAAGAGATTTTGCACCGCAAAGGAAATCATGAACAAAATAAAAAGACAACCCACAGGATGGGAGAACACATTTGCCAATACATTTGATAAAGGATTATATCCAAAATGTATCAAGTACTTAGAAAACTCATCACACAGAAAACAAACAACCCAATTAAAAAATAGGCTAAGGACCTGAATAGACACTTCTCCAAAGAGGACATACAGATGGCTAATAGACATATGAAAAGATGCTCAACAACACTAATTATCAGATTAGTGTTAAGGCCGGAATGAAATAGTACCTCACACCTGTTAGAATGGCTCTCATTAATAAATCAACAATCATTATTTTAGAAGACATTTTTTTAAAGAGTTTATTATTTTTAGAGAATGGGGAAGGGAGAGAGGCAGAGAGAGAGAGAGAGAGAGACATCATGTATGGTTGCCCTTCACCTGCCTCCAGCCTACAGACCTGGCTTGCAACCTGATTATGTGCTCTGACTGGGAATTGAACCAGTGAACTTTGGGTTCGCAGGCCAGTGCCTATTTTAGAAGACATCTTTAACTAAGTTTATGACTTAAGGTTCCTGGATTTAAATCTCCGTGAGGGCTAGCACATGTCCCACACTTCTTCATAAAGAACATTTACCATTTTTTTTCCTTCTCCTTTACTCAGAACCAAGCCATACCTCTCTAAAGCCCCATGAGTGGGGAAATGAGGCAGAAGTTTCAGTTCAGTTACACTGGGTGTATAAATTTCCAGGGATCCCCACTTAATGTGCAGAGGGTCTCTAGTTTGATATCCCACATTTGTTAAGCTTGGGTCCTTGACTCCTTCCCCACATCTGCAAAGGCTGCCAGAGTAGAGCCTAAATTACCAGGACCAGCCAGTTGTCTGCACCTTCAACAGCAGTTTTGATGCTTAGTATACGAGGTCTGTCCAGAAAGTATCGAGCCAATGCCCAGTGTCAATATAATTAAAACATTATAACAGTTTGTGCAGCTAATACTTTCAGAACAGACCTTCTGTTATTTCCTGTGTTTACTTCAGCTACACTGGGACAAGAGTAGGTTTACCATTGTTCACATGGAAAGCAATACAGTGATTAATAAATAATCATACAAGAATAAATTCCATACATTCATAATGCATATATTTTCCAAGTCATATTTGTTATTTTAATTTTTAATCAGCTGTATAGTTGGTCTGTATAATCTACTTGACATTAATAAAAATGAACCTTCTATAATATTTTTACTTAACTCTTAAATTTATCTTCCTATTATTTGGTTTGGATTCTTTTTTTTTTTAAAGATTTTATTTATTATTTTTCAGAGACAGGGGAAGGGAGAGAGGGAGAGAAACATCAATGTATGGTTGCCTTTCACCTGCCTCCAGCTACAGACCTAGCTGGAGACCTGGCTTGCAACCTGGTTATGTTGCCCTGGCTGGGAATTGAACCAGCGACCTTTGGGTTTGCAGGTCAGCACTTTATCCAGTGCCGCCAGCCAGGGCTGGTCCGGATTCTGATGTAAGCAATATAGGCACTGTATTTTTCTTTCTCATATACTCCTAGTCACATTTTTAAGTGTCAATGTTTCAATATTAACAAGACACATTGAGGGAATTGTTTTTCTTTCCCTTTTTTCACTCCCTTGTTCACTGTTGCTGTAAAACTGGGACGAACAATTGGTAAAATTCACCCATATTTTCTATCATATGGAACTTTTTTGTGTGAGAAGACTTAATCACTGATTCAACTAGTACAACAGTTATTCAGGCATTCTGTTCTTAGTAGAGATGGCATTACAGTCTGTGGTTTTGTTCATTGCACTAAATCTGCAAAGTTTTTTAAAAAAATTTTAATCCTCCCCTGAGGACATTTTTTATTGCTTTTAAAAAGAAAGGAAGGGCCCTGGCTGGTGGCACAGTGGATAAGGTGCCAGCCTGCAAACCCAAAGGTCACTGGTTCGATTCCCCAGCCAGGGCACATAGCCAGGTTGCAAGCCAGGTCTCCAGCCAGGTCCGTAGGTGGAGGCAGGTGAAAGGCAACCATACATTGATGTTTCTCTACCTCTCTCCCTTCCCCTGTCTCTGAAAATAACGAATTAAATTAAAAAAAAAAAAAAACAGAGAGGAAGGGAGGGAAAGAGAGAGGGAGGGAAGGAAGAACGGGCATTGAAAATCATGGATTGGTTGCCTTGTCATATACACACCCTGACCAGGGATCAAACCTGCAACCTGGGTATGTGCCCTTACTGGGAATCGAACTCATGCCTTTTCTCCCACCAATTGAGCCACACCAACCAGGGCAAGTTTGCAAAATTTTGGCATAAAGTTGCTCATAGCACTCTCATTATCTTTTTCACTGGTGGATGAATCTAAAATTTGGCCTCCACTTTTGTCTTCGTCACTCTCAACAGAGATTTATCTACATTATTTATCTTTAAAAAAGAAGTTCTCCAGCTCACTAATTCTCCCCATCTTTATTTTCTGTATCATTGGAATCTCATCTTTTTCTACCTATGCATTTGCTTTTTCTCTTTTGTTATTCCTTAAAATAAATCTCAACCAACATATTCTTTATTTCTAATATAAAAATTTAAAGTTACCTATTTTATATAGAGGCCCCCTTTCCCTGCATCCATGAATTTCAATCTATAGTACTTTTTATTTGTGTTTAGTAATGTTCAGTATAACTTAATATTCATTGTGATTTTATTGGTTTGTGTACTATGTAAAGAGATTTTAATCAGTTTTTATTGTATTTTAAAATTTTATATACACAGGCATTTTATCAGCAATTTCTATGTGATGGCATTACAGCTAGAGATAGTAAATTCTTGAACATACATTGAGAGACTTGCATTATGGTTTATTAAATTGTCAATTTTTATAAATGTCCTATGGTTTCTGGAGAAGAGGATACATCCTCTAATTGTTGAACACAGAATTATTTATATGTTTTTACATCTTAGAACTTTGGGTGTCAACTTTATTGAATAAGATCATTATTTATTTAAATTTAATTTTATTGTTTTATTACAGTCATCCCATCTTCCCTACTGCTCTGCCCTCCCACAGTCAGTCCTACATGTTGTCCATGTCCGTGGGTCATCCATGCTAGTTCCTTGAATAAACTATTCTCCTTCTTTGCATCCTCCCCTCTCCCTCTCCCCCTCCCCTCTGTACACTGAAATCTGTTCCTTGTATTCATGTCTCTGGTTCTGCTTGGCTTGTTTTGTTTGTTTTCTTCATTAGTCTCCTGTATTAGGTGAGATCATATGGTATTTGTCTTTCACTGACTGGCTTATTTCATTCAGCATATTACTCTCCAGTTCCATCCATGTTGTGGCAAAAGGTAGGAGTTTCTTCTTTCTTTCTGCTATGTAGTATTCCATTGTATAAATGTACCAAAGTTTTTTGATCCATTCATCCACTGATGGGCAGTTAGGTTGTTTCCAGCACTTGGCTATTGTTAATAGTGCTGCTGTGAACATGGGGGTGCATAGGTTCTTATGAATTGGTGTTTCAGGGTTCTTCGGGTATAGTCCTAGCAGTGGGATTGCTGGGTCTAAAGGCAGTTCTATTTTTAGGGTTTTTAAAAAAGATTTTATTTACTATTTTTAGAGAGTGGGGAAGGGAGAGAGGCAAAGAGGGAGAGGGAAACATTAATGTATGGTTGCCTTTCACCTGCCTCCAGCTACAAACCTGGCTGGAGACTTGGCTTGCAACCTGGTTATGTGCCCTGGCTGGGAACTGAACCACAACCTTTAGGTTTTCTGAATATTGACTTTATATCCAACTATTTTGCTAAATTTGCTTATTAGGTTGAGTAGGTTTTTGGTGGTATCAGGTTTTATATGTGCACTATTATGTTATCCGCAAATAATGACAGTTTTACTTCCTCCTTTCCAATTTGGATACCTTTAATTCCTTTTTCTTTTCCGATTGCTATGGCTAGAACTTCCAAAACAATATTGAATGGAAGTGGAGAGAGTGGACAGCCTTGTCTCGTTCCTGATCTTAGGGGAAAGCTTTCAGTTTTTGCCCGTTAACTATGACGTTGACTGCAAGTTTCTCGTATATTGTCTTTATTATGTTGAGCTATGCTCCTTCTATTCCCATTTTGTTGAGCATTTCTATCATAAATGGTTGTTGTACTTTATCAAATGCTTTTTCAGCACCTGGCTTTTCAGCATATGGTTTTTGTCTTTCATTTTGTTTATGTGGTGTATTACATTTATTGATTTGCAAATGTTGTACCATCCTAGCATTCCTGTGATGAATCCCACTTAATCATGGTGTATGATCATTTTTATGTATTGCTGGATCCGGTTGGCCAATATTTTGTTGAGAATTTTAGCTTCTATGTTTATCAGTGTTATTGGCCTGTAATTTTCTTTCTTAGTGTGTCTTTACATGATTTTGGGATTAGAATCATATTGGCCTCATAGAAAGTTTGGGAGTCTTCCCTCTTCATGAAAATTTTTGGAATAGGTTGAGAAGGATAGGAGTTAGTTCTCCTCTAAATGTTTGGTAAAATTCACCTGTGAATGTCATCAGACCGGGGCTCTTGTGTGTTGGGAGTTTTTTTTCATTACTTCTTTAATTTCACTAGTTGTTATTGGTTTATTCAGGCTTTTTGATTCTTCTGGATTCAGTTATGGTAGATTATATGTTTCCAGAAATTTGTTCATTTTGCCCAGGTCAAATTTCTTGTCATATAGTTATTTGTAGTAATTTATTACAATCCATTGTATTTCTGAGCTGTAGGTTATGATTTTTCCTCTCTCATTTTGGATTCTGTTTATTTGGGTCCTCTCTCTTTTTTTCTTGATGAGCCTGGTTAAAGGCTTGTCAATTTTGTTTGTTTTTTCAAAAAACTAGCTCCTGGATTTATTGATTCTTTGAATGGTAGTTTAAGTCTTTAAGTCATTTACTTCTGCTCTGATCTTGATTATTTCCTTCCTTCTACTTGTTCTGGGCTTTGTTTGTTGTTGCTCCTCTAGTTCTTGCAGCTTACTGTTTATGTTATTTATATAAGCTTCTTCTAACCTTTTTAGGTATGCCTATATTGCTATTAATTTCCCTCTGAGGACTACCTTTGCTGTGTCCCACAGGTTTTGGGCTGTTGTGTATTCATTGTCATTTGTTTCCAGAAACTTTTTTGATTTCATCTTTGACCTCATTGTTTACTCATTCCTTACTTAACAGCATGTTATTTAGACTCCATGAGTTAGCGTGTTTTAGGTTTTTTCCCTTGATGTTTGTTTCTAGTCTCAAGCCATTATGATCTGAGAAGATGCTTGGTAGGATTTCTGTATTCTTGTATTTGTAGAGGCTTGTTTTGTGACCTACACTGTGATCTATCTTTGAGAAAGTTCCATATGCATTTGAAAAGAATGTGTATTTTGCTTCTTTGGGGTGAAAAGTTATATATATATCAGTTAAGTTCATTTTTTCCTTGGAAGATATGTCCATTGTTGGTAATAGGGTGTTAAAATTCCCTACTATTAGTGTGTTGCTGGTCATATCCTTCTTGAAGTTCTCCAAGATTTTCTTATATATTCAGGTGCTCCTGTATTAGGTGCTTATATGCTTACAAGGGTTATATCTTCTTGATGGATTGTACCCTTAAGTATTATGAAATGTCCTTCTTATCTCTTTTCATGGCCTTCATTGTAATATGAAAGTATTGCTACCCCAGCTTTTTTATCATGTCCATTTGCTTGATATATATTTTTCCATCCCTTCCATTTCAGTCTGTGTCCATCTTTTGTTCTGAGTTGGGTCTCTTGTAGATAGCATATATGTGGGTCATGTTTTCTTATCCATTCAGCTACCCTATGTCTTTTGGTTGGTTCATTTAATCCATTTACCTTTAAGGTTATTATCAACAGACACTTATTCATTGCCATTTTCCCCCTTTATATCTTTGTTCCTTTCTGTCTCTTTCTGTTTTTTCATCTTTTTAAAGCAGACCCATTAGCATCCCTTGCAATGCTGGTTTGGTAGAGATGTATTCTTTTAGTCTTTTATCTGAGAAACTCCTTATTTCACCTTCAATTTTGAATGAGAGCCTTGCTGGGTAGAGTACTCTTGGTTGCAGGCCTTTGTTTGCCATTACTTGGAAAATTTTTTGCCATTCCCTCTGGCTTATATTGTTTCCATTGAATAATCATTTGATAACCTTATCGGAGCTTCCTTATATGTTATTTGCTGTTTCTCTCTTGATGTTTTTAAGATTCTCTCCTTGTCTTTGATATTTGTTATTTTAACTATGATGTGTGTTGGAGTTTGGGTTCATCTTCATTGGGACCCTTTGTGCTTCCTGAACTTGAGTAACATTTTCACTCATCAAGTTAGGGAAGTTTTCTCTCATTACTTTTTTGAACAGATTTTCCATCCTTTGCATCTCTTCTCCTTCTGGTATCCCTATGATATGGATATTATTGCATTTCATGTTGTTCTGCAGCTCTCTTAAAACCTCTCATTCTTGTTCAGCCTTTTTTTCATTCTGTTGCACTATCTTGGAATATTATTTACATTGTCCTCCAGTTCACTAATCCTATCCTCTGCATCCTCTAGCCTGCTGTTGATTCCTTCTACTGTACTCTTCAATTCTGAAATTGTATTCTTCATTTCCTCGTGGCTCTTATTGATAGTTTCTAAGTCCTTTTTAATGCTGGTGTAGTTCTCAGTAATTTTCTTGTAGCTTCCCTGGAGTTATTTGTAATTCCCCTAGAGTAGTTTGTAGTTTCCTTTGAGCTCACTGAGCTCAATTGAACTTTTCTATCATCGTTATTTTAAATTTCATATCTGATAGTTTGCTTGCCTATATTTCATTTAGCAATTTTCTGGGGATTCCTCCTTTCCTTTCAGTGATGGACCATTTATTTTTCTCCCCATTTTTAGGTTTCTCTTCTTGTTTGGTTTTGCTTTTTAGATTGGCTTTTTGAGTTTCTGTCTTTATGGTGTGACTCTCTGTCATGTAGAGGTGTACTATCTTTACTTCCTGTATTCACCTCTGCTGAGTGATGTCAGATCATGCCATAGTCTGGGCCTAGTCAGCTTGTTGGAGTCAACCAGAGATCCACTGTCTGTGCTCTTCAGGTTGTAATCCAATTGATCAGTCCTCAGCTATCAGGTATAGGCACTGCTGGGCAGGACCAATTAGCTGTTTTGTAAACCAATCAACCTGTGATTAGTGGCCACCTTAGGCACCTTGGGGAGGGACAGTTAAATTGGTTGTAATCCAATCGATCTGTGATCACCTGCCAGGCTCAGGTGCCACTGGGCTGGACAGATTGATTCAGTTGTAATTCAATGAACCTGTGATCAGTGGTCACTTTAGGTACAGCTGAGCTGGACCAATTCATTTATAATCCAGTTAATATATGGTCGGACACCAGGCTCAGGTGCTGCTGGGCAGGATGAACAGATTCATTTGTAATCCAAGAAATCTGTGATCAGCGGCCAGGCTCACGTGCCTTTGGGCAAGACAGACCAACTCAGTTGCAAACCAATGGATCCATGATCAGCCACCAGGCTAATAAGCCACTGGGCAGAAATGACTGACCCAGCTGTAAATCAATGAATTTGAAATGAGACACCAAGCCAAGGTACTGCTGGGCAAGAAAGACCGATTCAGGCACAAACCATTGTATCTGTACTCAGCTGCCAGGCTCAGACACCACAGGTCAGGAGAGATTGATCCAGAAGTAAATCAATGAATTGCGATCAGGCATCAGACTCAGGCACCGCTGGGCGGGGCACATTGCTCCCAGTGGGTGGGGCTATGAAGACCCTTCATATTGAAGCACTTGGCACAGAGCAGTCCCCCTGAGGTGTGGGCAATGAGTCAGCACCAGGATCCCCACAGCTGCTTCCCCACTTCTCTCCTCCAAGGCACCGCTGCAAATTCTCCCCATGTGTCTCCAGTCCTCTCTGCCCTACCTCTGTTGGAGCCCAGTGTAGGTGGGTGCCAGTGTATTTTTTTGGTGGTCACACTCATAGTTCTCCAACTCCAGTGCTCTCATAGGTTAGTAAACCCTGAGGCTTTCTGCCCTTCTCAGCTGTATGCTGTTTTACTCACCACTATGTTGCTAAAGGCTGGGAAACACAGCTTGGGGACCAGAACCCACACTTCTCAGGTGGATCCCCCAGCAGGTGGGGGCTTAGGCAGCCCTCTTGTGTTTCTGCAATTCCTACCAGTCACATTGTGATGAAGTGGCTTCTTCTGTTCTGTCCATGGTTATATGGCTTCTATCCAGCTGATGTTCTGTTGGTAATTCCAGCTGATTTTTTCCCAATTAAGTTATAATTCTGATGGGTCCTGGGAGGAGATTGGTGTAGCTCCAGTTTCTCCTCTGACATCTTGGTCCCTAAGATAATTTCTTTTCTTTTTTTTTTTTAATATTTTATTTATTTCCAGAGAGAGAGGGAGGGAGAGAGGGAGAGAGACATCAATGTATGGCTGTCTTTCACCTACCTCTAGCCATGGACCTGGCTGGAGACATGGTTTGCAACCTGGTTATGTTGCCCTGGCTGGGAAATTGAACCAGTGACCTTTGGGTTCGCAGGTCAGCACCTTATCCATTGTGCAGGGCCAGGGTAATTTCTTGAAATTTATGACTAATGTTAATAGATCCATGGCAAACCCCCTCCAAGTGATTGGTTCAATTAGTCTGTCATAGACACTAATTTTCACCTTTTAACCTATTTTAAAAATAAAATAATTTTCAGTTTGAGGAGAGAGATGTATTTGTAGGCAGGTATGGCCACCTATTAGCAGGGAATTTCCAGTTCTAAGCTGCCCCACTGTATTGGAAGAAAAACAAGAACTAGTTGGATGAAAATGAGCACTTGGATACTGTTGTGCCCTTTGCCAGTGGCCTTGCTATAATGTCACAGCAGGACAAGGAAATGGGAACAACTGGGTCACCAGATGGCTGTGAGATCTGGAATGCCTAGAAACAGTTCTAACTGGTTCTGTAAAAAGCACTTTTCCAATCGCTGTAAGGCTAGTCCCAGCTTGATTCAGTCCATAATTACAGGGTATCATAATATTAAGTAAGCTGAGCTCAGATGGAGGAATCTGGGTTCTCCTGGGTTGTCCCATAACTCAGAATGCATTCAGTGAGTGGAGAGATCTACCTGCTCTCAATGTAACTCCTTGAAAAATGGGTCAACCTAAAGCATTTCACTGCAGAATGCTTGTACCAGTTACCAGGCTTTTGGCTTCCGGTAATAGAATACTTGACAAACACTGTCTTAAACAATAACAAATTTTAAAAAGGGTCATTAGTAGTTCATCTAATAAGAAGCCTGGAGGGAAGAGGTTCTAGAGTTGGCTAATTTTATGGTCCACAGGTGCTAGGAACCTTATATTTTTTACCCTGTCACCCTTAATGGGCTGGCCTCTGGAGACAGGTCTTTCCTGACTTGGTTGTTCTAATACAACTGTACAGAAAGGCCAATAGGGGTATCATGCTGTCCCCAACATTACCGACCCTCATACACACACGCCATTGATGAGAAATTTGCCACCAGAGCCCCATACCAGATTTTACTTCAGATTTGTCACAGTAGGTCCTGTGTAACTCACCCAGCCGAAGGAGTCTGGAGGGACATGCTCAGCCTCTTCTTTGGAAAGCTGGCCTGCTCTCCAGATATGGGAGAAGACAGAACATTTCCTGAGGAAACAAAAATCAGAAGGACATTTTGAGGAATGCCAAGTTTTATTTTTTCTGTCTTTAATGAAAATTTTGGAAACTTCTTTTTTTTTAATTTTATTATTTTTTTGGAGAGAGGGGAAGGGAGAGAGGCAGAGAGAGACATCATTGTATGGTTGCCTTTCACCTGCCTCCAGCCACAGAGTGGCTGGAGACCTGGCTTCCAACCTGGTTATATGTGCCCTGGCTGAGAATTGAACCAGTGACCTTTGGGTTCGCAGGCCGGCACCTTACCCACTGTGCCACCAGCCAGGGCATGGAAATTTCTTTTAGCTCTTAAATAACGCCGATGTACTTATTTTGAAGATAGGGCAGTTTAATATTTTGAGACATTTCAATTAGAGACCCGATCCTCAGACCTGATTGAAGAGCTGAGTAAACTATACATGTGCACCTTCCTGGGCAGCCCTGCCCTGACCTAGTCACAACTGCAAAGGTCACCTACTGGGGAGCGAGAACAGCTCCAGTGAGCGGGGTGCCTTGTTCAGGCAGACCACCAGACTTCTTTAGCATCGGCTCTTCATAAAACCAGAGCATGTGTGTGCCCACCAGAAGGTGTTTCTGACCTGAGTTTCTAGCAACAGCTTCTGCCAGTCTTGCCCTGTTAAAGACTCTTCCGGCTGCAGCAGTGTTAGGTCTTTTCTCCTGTTGAGGAAATGCCTAACTAAAACAGAGCTAACATCTCTCAACACAGGCAATTTAATTTAAAACCATGAATGAGCACCGTGTGTAGAGGATTCCCTCAGGGGGCTGAAATGCAGTCGCTGAAATGTCAGCCAATAGGTGTGTTAACATGCAGCCTCCTGAAGGAGCGGAAGGAGCTCAGAAGGGTGCAGTATTGCACGTGGACAGCATGGCACGAGGCTGGGGAACCTCTGGGTTGTACGTAAGGGGAACATACGGGAGACTTAGTACTTTATAATCCTGCATCTTAATTTGAAAATAATTTTTGCTATGATTGATTTACTTTATTTCTTCTCTTTCTCTTTTTGTGACTATTTCCAGCTGCCAGTTGGGTATCTCCTGATCATTCCCCAGTCCTCCCAACTCAGCGTATCCAAACTCAGCCACATCACCCGGCTCCCCCCATCTTTCTTTCTCATTTGTTACTGGTTGTGACTTTATCCAGGGCTATACCTGGGCACACTGCTTAAAAAAGGCAGTCCATGATTTTTTTTGGTTTTGACCTTATCTAGCCCAATATCAAAAATAAATAACAATAGTATGTATGCTATAAATGGTCATTAATAAATGGGAACATCACAGGAACATATATATATATATATATATAACCTATGGACATGAACAGTGGTGTGGGGATTGCCTGAGGGAGTGGGGGGGCTGGGTGGAGGGGCAGCAAAGGGGTAAAATTGGGATAACTGTAATAACATAATCCTGAAAACATCCTGTTTTAAATTTTAATACTGTGAAGTCAAAATTACAAAGGGGATTTAATTCAATCAAACACCTTCCTACTGCTTAAATATGGGTATTAATAGGAAAACTCATCTGAAATTAAGGTTTCAGTGAGTCAGTATTTTATTTTTAAAATTTTTTTAAAGATTTTATTTATTATTTCCAGAAAGAGGGGAAGGGAGAGAGGCAAAGAGGGAGAGAGACATCAATGTACGGTTGTCTTTCACCTGCCTCCAGCCACGGACCTGGCTGGAGACCTGGCTTGCAACCTGGTTATGTGCCCTGGCTAGGAATCGAACTAGCAACCTTTGGGTTCGAAGACTGGCAACATATCCACTGTGCCACCAGCCAGGGCCATGAGTCAATATTTTAAACTATGGAGGTGTTATGGGAGATACTTGGTTCTTCTTGCCAATTCAGTAAAGAACCCCATATCAGCAAGTCTATTAGAATGGAAGCCAGGTTTATTAGTGATAGTTTCTCATGGAGAACGGGGCCTTACTGAGGTGGGAAAGAAAAGCAGGAGCATGCAAGACAAAAAGCAAGGTGGCAAGAGCCTCGGGCCCCTTGTCCTAAGAACTTACATAGCTGGTGGGATGGGAGTGAGGGAGCTACATATCAATTGACAGGTAAAGGTGGTCCCAGCTTTCCTGGGGAGACATGACTACCCAAACTCAGGCATGTGTGGGGGTCTGTTAGCCGAAATCCTTATCTTGCTCCAGACCCTATTGGTTCCTCTTGTTGTAAAACAGGTAAGTGACAGGAGGCAGTTCATTAAAGTTGAGGCAGTCACCCAGAGTCATTTATGGGCTCTTTCTACGAGCACTAGGAAGCCTCTCTTGAAACAGCGAGTGGCCAGAGGCAGGCAGTTAACCAAAGTTGTGCTGTGGGCATCTCCTCTGGGCATTGTGCACCCTCCTCTTGCCCCTTCTAGACCTTGGGATGAAGACACGGCTTCATGGCTTTCTCTCCCAGATGGTGGAAATGATGCACAGACTTTCAGGGTGTTAGCATGGTGTTTCCTGTGATGTTGGGACACCTGGCAATGTTATTGGACCAGGCTCAGGGCTGCAGAGTTAGCAGGTGAGACACGTCTCCCTCCTCCTCCCTGCCTTGGTTCACCCTCTACCGCACCTAACAGAGGTGTGTGCGTAGCATGGGATTTGCAATTAATTGGATGATCTACCTTTGTGTATCTGCTTTGTGGCGGAATTTAATGCCTGCAAATTTATGAGGCTGATATTCTGAGTAGAGTTCCATTTAATTTCCTGAGAAACTACAGTTCACCTTCTAAGTTGGTTATTTATGTACTGCTATTGGCTTTTCTTCAGTTTTATAGATGATAGCCAAGTGAATGGTAAAAAAGTATTATTACATTTACTTTAATTCTTTGCCTTTGCTTTGCAGGAAGAGACCTTTAATTTTTATGTGCTTTGAAATGAAAATTGACACTTTTCCCCAATGACTTATTTTTCCACTCTCATATGCCTTTCCTCTTGACTAAATTTAGTCTTCTGTAGTGTCTTGGAGGCTGCAGATTACAAAGTTCTCCTGTATCACAGATCAGCGTCTATGGGCTTGAAGAGTATGCTTGGTAAAATTAGAGGCCAGTTTTATTCTCACCAACATTTTCATATGCAAATCTTAGACATTCTTTTAGAAAAATCAATAATATGCTATTAATAAACACTACCTTAACAGAACACTTTCAGTGTAAAGTATTTAATCATGGCATGGTTAAACCAGTTCTTTTCACCACATTAATTACTCCACTATTAAACCCATGTTGCTCATTTGATACAAGACATGGAGGAGTTGGCACTGGCCTGGTGGCTCAGTTGGTTGGAGCATTGTCTCTTACACCAAAAGGTTATAGGTTCGATTCCCAGTCAGGGCACATACCATGGTTGCGGGTTTGGTGGTTCTCAGTCAGTGTGTGTATCTCTCTCTCTCTCTCCTCCCCCCTTCCTTTCTCGCTAAAATCCAGAAGCATATCATGAGGCAAGGATTAAAAATAAAGACACGTAGAAGTCATTTGTTCCCTTCCTAACAGTGTCTCTAGCCTTCCCCACTCATGTGCGTGTACAAGGGTGTGTGTACAAGAGTGTGCATTTTACGTATTGTTAATACAGTGTGTTAGTCATATTAGTGCGTGTCTATGTGTGCATTTCAGTAGGTATGGGAGAATGGAAGGTGATATATTGCCCTGTTTAGAAACGAAAAAGGTTCTGTAGCCATGTCTCCACATCCCCATTTCCCAACCAAGCTGCGATCTTTGGTGACCACAGTGGCCTTGACAGGGGGAAGGAGCCCCTGACAGTGGGGAGGAGGCTGCGCAGGCGGGGGTCCCTGCTACAGGTCCAGTCACGGGATTGTGCACCTGTTAGCGGAACAGCATTTCTCTACCTCAGCTCATGCGCCACCATACCTGGGAGACGCCTCCCCAACCAGTCATCAGCGTGAAATCGGTGACCTAGGGCTAAAGCACCTGTCAGGGAGAGGTGACAAATGTGGCCTTGAGAGGCCTTATAAGGACAGACAGCAGCCGCCCTGGGCATATTTAAATGTCCCTCTTGGCCTTTTCCTTTGGAAGCATTTTCTCTAACTTCTGTTTGGCTCCTACCGGAGTTTTCCCCTGTGTGAGGCATTGTCCCGGAGTGTGCGTGGGGGCCCAGGACTGTTTCTCCCCCAATGCCCATCGGAAGTCCAGAGAAGTAGGCTGGTCCTCTGCGACAGACCAATGAATCTGGTAACCCTCAGTAGTCAGTCCTGTCCCTGATGTGCTATGACATTTTCTCTGCATCTCAAACTTGGTTTTGAATCATAGAATGATGGGGACTTGTCCTCCCTGAACGTTAGAGAGAAGGCAGTTCCAGCCAACTGTGTGAATTGTTTTTAATGGTGTAGAATGAGGGGGCTGGCTGCATGCATGTTCACAAAGCTAACGGCGCCAGGACACTTCAGAGGCAGCTTTATGCATCTCCACGTGGGTCACAGTTAAGCTCCACTCAGCGGGTCAGACTCCCCTGGGGGAGCCATGCCCCCTCCTGCGGCTGCCTTTTCCCCTGCTCCCTCTTTGCAGACAGGCCCCCACGGGTTTGCGTTCTTCCTCCCCTGAGCTAACACAGCAGTCCCTCTACCTGGCCGGGAAAGGAGGAAGGGGGCCTGACTGTTGGAGCCCACGGGCGTGTTCTTTACCCAGGATGCTGGGCATTACACGTGCCCAGCGTCAGGCTCAGAGTGTCCTGCAATTTGCATATTATCAAACTGTATCTGTCTTACAGGATGCTACTTTTACCGAGATAAGGGATTTGTCATTAGTTTTTAAAGCCTACCGTGGTACTACCAAGTCGAAGCAGGTACAAAAATAACTACAAGTCTAAATAGTTTAAAGTAATCTTTTTATGTTTTTTACTGCCTTTGTAGATCTTAGGATAAAACCCGGGCTCTGGGAATCCAGGTCTGATTTTACAAGCCCCCACAGTCACTGCTGGTGCCAGAGATGCCTCACCCCAGTAAATCTGCCCCCAAAGTAACTGCTGACACCAGTGAAGGCCTGTGTCCTTCAAAGATATCTTAGCCTGCTGGCCAGGCCTGTGTCCTTCAGAGGTATCTTAGCCTGCCGGCAAGAACTTAGTAATTTCCTGTTTTAAGCCTCTCTGTTCTCAGAGCCAACTTCCCCAAAGCCACCTACAGAGAGCTGCTCCAACTCCCTCCTCTCTTATCCCCTTTAAAAACCTTTTCTTTTGTTCACTGCTGACACCTCAGGGTCTCAGCCCGCCTGCTGCAGCTAGCCAAAGAAATCCTTTTAAACTCATGGCCTATTTGGTCTGCCATCATTTCTCCTCTCACCCACACCAGAGCTAGCAGTAAGAAATTTCTTTTATTGGTTCATTATTTTACCAGGTGGCACCCAAAGGAAAGAGGGTATGTCTTATTATAATCTTTAAATATTAGAGCATTAGAGTGATTATTACTTTATAAAGGAGACTTCTGGAGTGGATAACTGTATTATTCTCAAGAGCTATTTCTGGGCACAGGTCATAAATAGAAGATACTAAGTCCAGAAACTTTCCTGGAATTTATGAGTCTTTATATTAAGTGTAAACCATGGTATTGAATAAGATAGTGATGCTTATTATTCACCGAGATCCAGAATAGGGAGCATTTTAGTTCATTGTATCCAAGCCCAGGTTTATTTATTTATTTATTCTTTTCTTTTGCTTGGTAAAGAATTATATTCTCTTTGGAACATTTTTTATATACAAAAGAAAATATACATTGGAGATAGAGAAACATTTCAGAAGCTATAAACTGCAAATACTTTACTTACAATTCCAAAAAGGTGACTTGGGACAGCTACATTCATCCAAAGAAAGCAAACATACCCTGTGAATCCATTTGTTTTGTGTGTCTTTCTAGCAGATGGTAGAGTTTCGTCTAAATAATAGAACACTATACTGACAATAAAACTCATTTTACAGAGATGAATCTCAAATATTCTAATAGGTTTGCATTTAGCTTGGAAACTGTAAACCTTCAAACTATAATTCAAATGCTATCAGATTTTACCCCTTATTCAAACAAGAGTGGGTGTTATTCTTATTTCCCTCCAAAAAATACATAATTAGGGAGTTGAAAAACTGCTACCTTCATAGCCTCTTATGAGGGAACTTGGATTGTTAGGTCAATTAAACAGTGAAATGTTTACTTTTTTATGCCTAACGTGTTTTTCCCACTGTTACTATTAAAAATAATTTATTTCCAGGTCTCTATGGATACTCTGAAGTGTACTTCAAATTTTGCTCAGTAATGCAGTCATTTGAAATCAGTGTCGGTCTGACAGTTGAAAGTGAGGACTGTGAATCATGTGTCCTTGTGAGGTTGCATAATCTACTCGACCCATGTCCACACACATGGGACAGCAGCATAGCAGAGGTGGCGCTCTTCTTAGGTGAAGCTTACTGGCTCACGGCTTTAGCAAGTGATCCGTGGGAATGACCTGGTCCTTACATTTCACCCAAGGTCTTTCTTTTTTCTGAGACTGTCCAATGCCTCTGGAGGAGCACCTGGGAAGTGAAGGGCACCCTCCTAGATTCACTCCTGCAATTTGACACACACCGTCCCCCTGGATCGACCCACTCTAACTCAGATTCGCAGTTGCAGCTGCTTGGAGTGGGGCTGGCAACCTCGTGGGGCGTAGGAAGGACATGGCCTGCCCAGGGCTTGGAGCTTGCTGAGGTGCAGCCCTTCATGACTATCTCCACACTCACGGGTGTTTCCCTCCACAGGTCTTCCCATGTCCTGTCTCTGCTCTCCCCATCCTCTTCACTGCCTGTGGAACCATCTTTAACCCATCACTGGACTCCTGTTTCTTTGACATTGCCAAGTTCATCCTTGCTTATTGACCTGGCTGTTTGGGTGACTTTTGGGAGTCAGGAGAAGTAGAACCGTGGTCAGCATATCAAGTTCTCCTGAGCCAAGAGTTCTTCCTTGTTTTTGATTCGTAGGTAGTGAGGGAAATTGGTACCATCTTCCACAGAAATGTACAGGCATGTGACAATCTGTAGAACGCTCAGGTTCAGGATAGTACATGTGGGTAGGAAGATATGTGACAACGTGGAATTTTCCTGTGTAGGCTTAGGAATTGTGTCTTCCAAAGACATATATTTACCTTTATCTGTAAATAAATAATTTTTCCAAAGACATGTGTCTATGGAACATCCATGTTTTGGAAGCTTACTCTGTATCATGTTTGTAACTCAGCCCCTGGAGGGCAGCAGAGAGATGGCATTTGGTTGGAGGGTCCTGAGAAAGAAGGACAGCATCACATGAGTGGAAATGGTGGCCTCATGCACAGGGAAGGGACCTCAGATTGCAGGGAGGGGCAAATTATCAGGCAGCTTTCCTTGTGACAGTAGTGCTTGCAGCTTTTGAAAATTTATTTTATCTGTTTTAATACTGTGTTACAGGGTTATTTATAACTCTAGTGACTTTTACCTTTGTCGTTAATATACAAACCTAGCTAATTTCTCTAATGCCTTGTCTTCATTTGCATTTGGTTTTATCTTAAAATACATTTTGTCACTCCATCCTCCTCAGTGATAGTGTTACCACTGCGTGCCGAACTGTATGCCTAAAAATTTATATGTGTTCAGTGCATTTCCCAAGTGCACCGAGATGCTATTTCCTCTTATTGTAGAGATGCAAAAATACTGTGGGGTGCAATTTCTAAGTAATTTAGTGAAACATAGAGTTGGTAAACTGGGTAGAATATGTAGCATCCAACTCAGACACGCTCACTTTGGAGCCGGTATTTCTTCACATATGATACTAATGTCAGTATAATAAATCATATAAATATGTTTTTACTATATCACCAAGATTGGCTTGTTAATCTCATCATAGCTTGACCAGTTTTTAAATGGTTCCTGTGTTTTAGGTATTATATATATATATGGCATATTGCTAGATTTTAAAAACAAATCCAGTGGTATAATCTGTCTTTTCAGTGTTGTTTAAATCAATTTTAACTATTGCTACACTTTAGCATTGTTCCTTTGTCTTCACTCTTGCTTCTGTTCTGGTCCGTTTTAACCTGTTCTTACCCTGCTTTATGTCTGTTCATAGATCCTTTTTTAAATTTTTGTTTGGGAATTATTTTTCCTTCCTGAGTCAGATTTTTAATCAGTTCCAGAAACCTTTCAGACGTTGTAGTTTAAGTAGATGCTCCACTGGTCTCTTTTTCTCTCCTGAAATTTTCATCTTCCACATTTAAAAATTTATATTTAATATTTTAGATCACTTTTCATCATGAGGCTGCATCCTGAGTATCCAGTCTGTCTTTCAATTCACAAATATGTTCTATAGCTTTGCCTCATCTGGTTAATGCAATTAATGAGTTTTTAGCCTCAATAATGTATTTTCATTTCTAGAGGATGGATCTGATTATTTATCAACTCTGACTGGTTCTTTTTAATACCAGCTCATTCCTTTCTTTTCCTGTTTGGTTTTGCTGTTCATCTCCTTAAATCATTTTTATTCATTTAACAATACCCACAATCATACAATTGAATGGAAATTCACAGGCGCCAGATTTCTTCATGTGATGTTTTTGCTGAATCATGTTTATCATACTTGGTCTTGCAGATTATGAGTTTAAATTTCTTGCATTTTTATCTCTAGGAATCCTTTAACTCCAGAGTCAACCCAGAAAGGGTTTATTCTTCCTTCCAAAGAGAGGAGCTTAGAACCAGCTCTTCTATTTTAATGCCTTGTCTTGGGGGTTACATCCTATTGTCAATATAAACTTGAAGCCCATAATTTTGTCGAGCAAGATGGTAGCTTATGAGCCCTCAGAAGGTCATTTATCTTTTCTTTTTCCTCCTATAGGCCAAGAAAAGTGAGACAGATTCCCTTGTCATCTCTTTGCTGACTAGTGAATTTTTCTTTAGTATCTGCTTCAACTGAGATTTTCAAGTTTCAGTCTCTATATGGTGGTGTGTGTTGGGCAGGGGGTGGGGAGTGGGCATGGCCCTATTCCTAGGGGCTGGGGTGGGGAAGTGGGGGTGGCCCTAGTCCTAGGAAGTAGGGTGGGGAAGAGAGGGTAGCCCTATTCCTATCATTTTAAGGTGCTTTGACCTGGCAAAGTTTCAGTCTCCTCACATTGTGCTATTCTAGGAAGTGGAATCCTTTAGAGATTGTTATTTCTATCTTTCCCTTAAAATTCTATAATATGATATTATTGAGTGTTAAATCAATTATCACATTGCAGAGAATTTACATTGTAATAAAAATCAAGATATAAATAGTTTACAGATGTTTGCATATGCAGTGAGTCATTTTTTTTTTTTCCAATAACTCACTATAGATAGTGTCAGCATTTGGGGGAAAATGTGTCATTGTTGGAGTATTGCGTTAGTGAGATTTGAAGCATTCTCAGAGTATTTTGCCTCGAAATGATAATGTCACACTTCAGTAATGAACATGGAAACATTCTTACAACATTAAAAAAGCATTGCCTTTGTAATAGAGCAGAACATTGAAAAGTCTGTGAAGGTCACATTAAAGGTAATCAACATCATTAACAACAACAACAGAAATTATAAGAAAAGGAGGAGGAAGAAAGAAAGTTCTTGCCTCCTATTATGAGCCAACCCACCCGCCACACACACACACACACACACACACCTTGTAGACATCAAAGCTAAAGAAGGACATAGAAATGTTGTTAAGGTGACAAAAGCAATAGCTAGTCCTACAAATAAGCATTCTGTGCCTGCCCTGTGTTAAAGCAACTTATAATATAAATCTTCTCAATCTGGCTTTATATTGATTTGACATTAATTTTCAGAGTATCAAATATGGTCGGTCATAATTAGAAGCATGTCTATGGCAAATCCAAATGGGGTTTGATCTCCTAGTGTTTTGGATTATTGATATCATCTTAATGCAGATAATTGTGATTCAAGTTTATACTCATAGTTCTCTTTTTTTCATGTAAAAATACTAATTAAAAAATAAATAAAAGCCAAGCACTGCCCCCTCAAAGTATTCAAAGATGTGTAGGCTTTCAAAATGGAAATATTTATGAGGATAATAAGAAACTAGTTTCTGATTTTTTTAGAATAAAAAATCTCTCAAAATATCAAAGTATTTTTAAATGTGAGAAATTGCTTAATCCATGTTACTTGATCAAAACTGATCAATTAACAGGCTCCTAACGATAATAGTAGAGTTGCTATTGATATTATTAAGCACCTCCTATGTGCTAGTCATTGTGCTCAGTGTTTTTCATTATAGTATTTAATGTTCACAGAACCTACAGAAATTGGCTCTTATTAATCCTGTCTTTAAAATGAAGAAACTGAAGTTAAGACCAAGGTTGGGGAGTTATGATAAATGGAGAATGTTGGTCAGAAGATAAAAAGTGGCGGTTATGTGGAATGAATGAGCCTAGAAATGTAGCATACATCATGATGACTGTAGGGAACCATACTGTGTTGCACAGTGGAAATTTGCTAAGAGTAATTTTAGATTCTCTCACCACACACACAAAAACTGGTAACATTGTGCAGAGATGATTGTGTTAATCAGCTTGACTATGATAACCATTCCATGCTTATATCAAAACATTGTGCTGTGTGTCTTAAATACACAGCATTTTTAAAAAGATTTTATTTATTATTTTTAGAGAGAGGGGAAGGGAGAGAGGCAGAGAGGGAGAGAGACATCCATGTTTGGTTGCCTTTCACCTGCCTCCAGCTACGGACCTGGCTAGAGACCTGGCTTGCAACCTAGTTATATTGCCCTGGCTGGGAATCGAATCTGCGACCTTTGGGTTCGCAGGCCGGCGCCTATTCACTAAGCCACCAGCCAAGACAAATACATACAATTTTAATGAAAACATCATATGGTTTTTAAGGCAGGTCGATGACCTAGTCAAGCCCATTACTAGATTCCTAACGCATGGACATAGGATTCCAGCCAATTCTCTTCTGTAGCCCACAGACCTGACCACTAAAATGCATTTTAGGAAATACTGTATTATTCCATAGTAATTAACAAACTGCATATACTTATAAAGAAGAATCAGAAGACAGTATTATTTTATTTCAGAGATGTTTGAATGTATTTTATGTATTATATTAGCAGGCTATGGCTATAAGGAATTCAAGTTATCAATTGTAACAATCTTTTATTTTGTATTTTGCACTCTAAGTAAGAATACACAACTAAGGTTTTTGTTCAACAAATTATATTCAATTAATTTTAACTAAGTAAAATCAGTCAAACTAATATGATTTTTATAAATACATATTTCCTTTACTAAATTTATGGCATCACTTCAGATGTATTTTGCATTCTGAAGACCAGAACATGAGAGGCAAAGAAAGGCCTTAGGAATTTTTAAACTCTTACTAATTTAGTTAATCAAATAAGACTCTTCATTGGACTGTCACGGGATCAGATGGGTATTTTTGATAAGAGTCCCTCAGGCTTCATGTGGGAGGTGGGCTGGGCAGAGAACGTGCGAGTTGGGCCAGGCTAGGTGGGTTGTCTGTAAGGTAGGACTGATGGCACGTGGTCAGGCAAGTCAGCAGTGTGGATGGGGCCATCAGGGAAGACTCATGCCTCATGCTTGTTTAATGTGTGCACATTTTTAGAGGAGAAAATTGAAGTGAAGGCATTTGAATGACTGCTAATAAAGGGACAATGGCAGAATATTAGCTGGGATCAAGAAGAATATGTCTTGAGGGGGGTTTTTTCTTTTTAAGATTTTATTCGTTATTTTTAGAGAGATGGGAAGGGAGGGAAGAAGAGGGAGGAAGAAAGGGAGAGAAGCATCAATGTATGGTTGCCTTTCACCTGCCTCCAGCTACAGACCTGGCTGGAGACCTGGCTTGCAACCTGGTTATGTGCCCTGACTGGGAATCGAACCAGCAACCCCTGGGTTTATAAGGTCCTTATAAACCAGCCACCAACCAGATTATATCTTGAGTTTTGAACTCATGTGAGACATTGGAATGTCAAAGTCAGGAGACTGCTGTCTACATCAGCTCGGAGCTCCAATGAGAGGCCTCAATGGAGAGTCGTGTAGCTGATTATTGAAGCAATGGGTGTGGATTGGGCCATTTTTATGGAGAGACCACTAAGAAAACAGGACAAACTCTGACAAAATGCTACATTTCTACATCAAGCACCAGACAGGTTATCAGTAAAGGAAATTGAAATGAAATTGCTAGAAAAATATAAAGAAAAACCTGGACAAGGAAGGAAATACTCAAGAAATATTCAAACTCTTTCAATATTTGCATTTTATTTACTCATATGCAGAGGCAGTAACATTTTTAACACACCTGTATTCATTTTCTGAGACATATTCCTAATGGGGTTTTAGCATTCCTGGTGAGCAAGTAATGTTTTGGAACTTTACTGAATACAAAAAGTATTCAGATCTAGTAAATTCCGAGATTTACTAGATCTCTGGTATGGCCATACTTTTCTAAGCGCTTTTTTATAGGTATATTTAACGAATTCTTCACAACCTCATTTGCTAGAGTGTAATCATTTATTTTTTTTTAGAAACAAGGAATAGAACATTTAATTAACTTATTCAGGTTCAAAAACTGACAGAGTCGAGCCCAGGCGGGTTGGCTCGGTTGGTGGGAGCGCTGTCCCGTACACTAGAAAGGTAAGGGTTCCATCCAAGGTCAGGGTGCGTATCCCAGTGAGG
The DNA here is from genome assembly GCA_004026585.1 of Noctilio leporinus. Classification (NCBI taxonomy): domain Eukaryota; kingdom Metazoa; phylum Chordata; class Mammalia; order Chiroptera; family Noctilionidae; genus Noctilio; species Noctilio leporinus. Next base: position 214,834 of record PVIW01002154.1, read on the forward strand.
GGATACATATGGAGGGTCAGCTGATCGATGCTTCTCCCACATTGATGTTTCTCTTTCTCTGTCTCTCTCTCCTGCTTCCCCCCTAAAATCAGTAAATGTCTTTAACAAAAAGTGGAGTCAAAATTCCCAGCCTCCTATCCGACACTCAGCCATTATAAAGAGTAAGTAAACATAAATGTAATCATGTAAAGAGCACACTACATTTGAAAAAGCCAACAGATTATGTTTAATAATTTACATAAATTAGCTCTTCAAAATGCATCCCACCATTGCAGATGGAGTCCTAGAATTGCTGCATTCTCTCTGCTTACCTACTCCTTAGCACCTTCACCACTTCTGTTCCTTATCCTCTCCTCCGCAGTTCCCCATGTTTCCCATGATGAAATGGCAAACCCAAAATGAACCCTAAGTTTTATATAACTTGGATTCTGTAATCTTTCACACTAATGAGTGTGTGATATCATCCCTTTACTTTCATGATATCATTCCTTCTTGAGTTTTCTTTTGTCTCTGTGTTGTTGTTTTTTTTATCCACCAGTTTCTTTTCCTGACCCTGCTTCTGATACGTAGGTGATTTCCAGTGTTCTAGCCTTGGCCTTGGGCGTCTTTGCTTAGTTCACTGTGCAATTTCTTCACGCAATGTCTTCTACCTCCGTAGCATAATTACTTACAAATTTTCCCCCAATTCTTATCTCTTTCCTGAAGCCCAGTCATTAATGTTAACCTGCAGATGGAACATTATACAGTATCTTGGCTGTCCCACAGGTACTCCTTATCAAAATCACTCCACCCCACTTCCTCCTGCTCCATTACATCCGGCTTTTAATGACCTGATGCTTCTCCACTGGTTCAGGTGGACCCATTCATCTGGTTGCTAAGCAACAGATCTCCAATTTATTCTCATTGCCTGTCTCTGCGCAGGAATCCTATCCAATGGGTTCCAGGGGTGTCCGACTCGTTTTCACGGGGCACCACATCAGCCTTGAAGTTGCCTTCAAAGGGTTGAATGTAATTTTATGACTATGTAAATGTCACTACCTCTGAACAGGTAAGCGAGCCACGTAGAAACAAGGTGCCCGACTGGATTAAACAAGGGGGAGGGCTGGATTCGGCCCGCAGGCCTTGAGTTTGCCACCTACAGGTTAGGCAATTCTCTTATATCTTCCTGTGAAATATCTTTCATCTATTTCATCTATGTTAGCTTTATCGACATATTCTAGACGAGCACTTGGAACTTCTCCAAAGGCTCCTTTCTAAGACAATCTGTACTTCATTTTCCCTCCACCAGCCTATTCTTATCCCCATCATAGAGATAATAACAGGAATTGGTCAGATATTTCCTTGCTCAAATCCTTCATTATCTCTGTCATTCAACAGCAGTTGTTGAGTCCCTACTAAGATGCAGCCGAGTCAATTGTCTCAAGAAGCTTATATTGTTATAAAAGGGGGAAACTATAAACAAACATACGATAGATCAGATGGTGATAAGTGTTATGAAGAAGAGTGAGTTGGGTAAGGGGGATACAGACCAGGGACAGTTATTTAACTGGCCAGGGCAGGCCTCAAATAAGGCCGCTGCAGCAGAGCCAGAAGGAAATGAAGATGCAAGATGAAACATCACCTCATTCCAGGGAAAAATTCAAACATGAACCCAGTCGATCATTTGCCTAATAAATATAGAGGGGGTCTATGAAGTCTAAAAACTGATAGATATTATGTTGTAAAGTATAGCTTCTATCTGTTAAAATAAATAATTTGTTTCCAAACTTTATACCTTGAACATCTCGCATATACTCCATTATTTTAAGATAAGTAAGGTAGTTAAAAATACACACACACACACACAGAAACAGAGAGAGAGAGAGAGAGAGAGAGAGAGACTGAGACTGTTCCAAAAGTATTGAGCCAATGTCAATATAATTAGAAGTTTGTATGGCTGATACTTTTGGGACATACATATTTAGAAATACAAGGCAATATGACTAATGTCATAAAATTAATCATCTAAAAGAGGAGAAAAGCACACTCAGAAACACACACATATAAGTAACTAAATAAACAAATCCAGCTAAGTATAAACTGACACATTCTATACCAAGAAGTGAGTAGCTGAAGAACAGGGACGAGAAGATTGACAGAATGCTTTTTAATAGAGTGGTCTTGGGAGACTCCTCCTGGGAGGCGACATTTGAGCTGACCTGCATCATGAAAAGAAGCCAACCATGAAAAATGCAAGGGAGAAGAAAATTCTAGGCAGAAAGGGCCTGGTTTTCCTGAGGCACTGGCAAGAGAACAAGGTGACTGGCACACAATTTGCAAGGATACACATTTCAAGTGTTTAAGTAGGGAACTAGCAAAGTAGGCACACAAAACTCTAACAACATAAAGTATATAATGAGGAAGATTATTGAAGTTTTGTAGAATTTCATTGTACTTAGTTAACAGTTTAGTTAGCATTGTTTTCATTTTAAATCTCAGGAAGGGTTCTGCGTGGTTGTATGTGCCCTGATGTTTTTGGGTTTTAGGAACCCTCTTGTTCTAAACCTGGCTAAGAGTGACCAGATCTGAATTTAGGATGAGATGCAAGGGTCAGAATAATCAGTCTTTTAAGGCCACAAAACTCATCCGGGTTTGATATCATAGAATATAAATGTATGAAGATCAAGCATCAAATAGGTAAAGATGTCCTTTGCTTACCTGAAAATCACCTCTGAAACCTGGGAGCCCAACTTCACCAAAAATCCATCCATGGGCACTGAATGCTGATGAAAGTGGGATAAAGACAAGGTGGGACATGAGAACAGGGGGACAGGACTAGATTATTTTCCTGAGGGAATAATTTAATGCAAAATGGCAATGTTTTAGCATAAAGCATGGTTTCATAAAAGATGGAACAGACATTTTTAAATTGCTTTTATGTACAAACCTTTTTTTTTTTTTTTTTAGTTTTTATTTCAAACATCCCAAAATCTGGGGGGAAATGGCGAGAGAAATGCAAAAGCCAGAGTGTAACTTTCACCCAGAGACCTCATTTAAGTTGGGTCAATTGTCCCAGACTGTCCTTTAGAGCCAAACGCCCCAATGAGGGGTCGTGTGGCACACACCCTCTGTTCCTGCTGGTCCAGCCTCTGAAAGTTGGACTCAGACCCTCAGCTGATGCCTGACTTTCACAGCCGGATCATTCCTGCAGTCTGCCTGATGTGTCCTCATGCATGGGCCTAGGTTATTCATGTACTCTGGGCAGAAGTGCCACCAGGCAAAGTTGTCTTCTCACCCCATCTTACCAGGGAATCGTGTGTCGGTCAGTCCCTTTGCTGATGGTGAAAACATTTCATCCCTTGATTATCAAGATGTCTGCCAGGTTCATCTGCTCTAAAATGACTAGTTTCCTTTTTGAAATGAGTCACCTGTTTTTAGGGAAACACTTTGGGACTTGGTCCTTATCCAACTTTCACCTACACATTTCCACATCAGTTGATGTTTCTGTCCTGAAGTAGTGACTATTTTGACAGTTACCAAATGGTGACTTGCTAATTCCTTTTCAATGAAACATACCTTTTCATTCACTAGTTAGCATTGTACTTAGGAAGAGATTTCTACTCACCCCATTTAGTTACTCATTTTTTTTGCAGGTAGACTCATGAATTCCTATTCTTTTCAGTGAGGTCTAACTTGAAAACTTATTTACTTCTTTCCCCCCTTTCCTTCCTTCCATTGTTCCTTCATTGTTTCTTTTTCTTTTTCTTCCTCCTTCCTTTCCTCCTTCTTTTCCCTCTTTCCTCCCTTCCTCCTTCCTTTCTTCCTCTCTCTCCATTCTACCATTCTTCCTTCTTTTATTTATTCTTTTGATGGTCAAAATAGATTTTTGATGCATCAGCTTCTTATCTTGCACTCAGGTTGTCCAGGTTTGAACTGTTGAAGACCACTTCAAGCTGGCCTTTATGTCATTCCCACCTGACCCCAACATTCTTGGAACACTTTTTTACTTTCTGGTTCAGCAGAATGTCCCAGGCCCCTAATGTACTTATCCTGCCCAACTGTGGAATCAGCCATTTGTCCAAGGAGTCCTGGTTTTATTCAGGAGAGAAGCTAAGATCTGAACTGCAAGGGTTACTCACTGCTTCTGGGTATCTTTGCTACGTGGTAGAAACTGTCTGTATATTGAGCACTCACATAATCCCAGCTAGATTTATTTCTTCATCTGTTTAAATATTCCAAAACCATCAGGGCACACCGATAAATTAAATTCCAACCCAAACCCATGGGGCCCATTCAAGATTTTCCACTTTCCACGTGCACCCTCCTTTCCTGGCTGTGAGAACCTGGCCCCTTACCCTCAGTGGGTTCGTGTACTTTCTCCACCCGTGTGGCTGCTCTACTGTAGAGGTGCCCGTGCCCTGGGGCTCACTGCCGGCCTGCTGCACCGCCATTCTTGCCTGGACCCCAGTTCCCATCAAGGGGAGCTACTCAGGAAGCTTGGGAAAACGGTAGAAATTGGTAGACACCTTTCACAATCATCCAAGATGATACTGAAAGGAAGACAGTGCATGGATTTTTATCATCCTCACAGCATTCCACCAGGCCTCTCTATGACCTCCCAGACTTCCCAGCTTTGAAATAACTATCAATAGAGAGAAGCCCGGTACATGTGCGGTTTCACACACGTCAAATGTTCAACCCTGTTGCCTGTTGTTTGTTGTTTCTGTCTCATCAGCTTATTGTTATAACTCACCACGATGCAGATTGGCATTTTAATGTCAAAAGAAATATCAGCATGGTTTTCACTGGCGTATTTCTGAATTAAAATTTTAAAACCCTGAAATTGCCTGTGTTCCTTTTGTCAGCAAGAATAATAAAATACTGAGGGGGCTTCAAATCAGGTGTGAAGTTTTTATATCCTAAGTCTTGAAACGGAACTCTCAACCATGCCAGCCAGGCCCAGGAATTATAATGACCCTGCGAAGAGAGGAAAAAGCTTTCCCTGTTCACTGAAGGTGAGACGCAGTGGAGGTTCCCGTCCACCACGGTTTTTGTAACATGCTGTCCCATCGTACGGCCAGTAACGACGGCACGCTGCGTCTGAATGTTGCATCGTTGATTCCAAATTTATAGACGTAATCAATTTCAAAGCGCTCAGCCAAAAAGGAGCTAAAGCTTGCCTCCTTATTCTGTACACTCTTTCTACTAAGTTGGCAATTTTGTATTAAATTTAGCATGCGCTCCGTGGTATAGCCATCCATTTCTGACCCTCAAAATCTTAGCTGCAGCCCTGACTCATGTGACTTCGTAGGTTGGGTGTCATCCCACAAACCAAAAGGTCACCAGTTCGGTTCCCAGTTGGGGCACAGGCCTGGGTTATGGACCAGGTCCCCTGTGCAGAAGGCAACCTATGGATGTTTCTCTTGTACATTCCTTCTCTTTTTCTCTGTCTTCCACCCCTCTAAAAATACATAAATAAAATTTTTAAAAATCTCAGCTCCAAACCCTCCTGATATTAATCTATTATGTTAATTTATGAGCCTTCGAGTAGTCACTGGAAATATCACAGATACTAAGATACTAGTATTTTTAGCGACATTATATTTATATTACAGGAAACAAACACAGGAAATAAATAATATTTTCTACCTCATTTCAAAGGAGCTTAGAGCACCAGGGATTTCCATATCAACCCACTGCTGTAAGAGAATGGTCAGCATCTCACCGGTCACTCTGCTTTGCGGACTAAGGTTTTGTTAATTGACTTGGACTTTTCAGAAACTATTTGAGAATGGGTTGGCAGGAATTTTTAGTTATAATCTCAATTAGCTCTTTATAGCTGCAGAAAACTACCTCAAAACTCAGTAGCTAAGCCCAGTAATAAGTTACTGTCTTCTTCTTTTTCCGTGGGAGCAACTTCTAATCTAGGAACCACTTAGCTGGGAAGTTATGGTTGGATGGTTTTGTTTGTTTTGTCTTGCTTTTTGTAAGATTGAAGTTAAATGTTTCCTAGGGCCGCAATCTGCTGAGGGCTTGACTAGGACTGGAGGTTCCCCTTGCAGGTGGCTTACAGCTAGTGACTTGCTGAGGACTGTGGCAGTCGGTCTGGTCCCACTCCCATGGGTGCCTCCCACTAGTCTACAGTCTACTGAGGCTCCTTGTGGCATCCGGGCTGCCTTTCCGAAGCCAGGGGTCCAAAAGGCCAAGGGAAAGCCTCTTATGCCTTTTTATTTGTTAGTAAGCCTTGGGAGTCACAGATACACTGTCACTTCTGCAGTGCTCTTATTCGTCACACAGGTCAACACGGATTCAGTGTGAGAAGGTCCTGCACAAAGGCATGAATGCCAGGGAGTGAAGATTTATGACCATCTTGGAGACTGGTTACCAGAGTTTGCCCTTTGAAGATAGAGATTCATGTCTCCTCTACGTGAAAGCACCTTCACCCCCCACCAAAGGCCCTCCCAAATTTTTTCCCATTAAAGCACCTGCTCACAATCCAGTAACTTGTCCTCTCGGTCAAGTTCATACCACAATGCCACTCCTGGGGAAGTCCAAGGGCAAAGGAAGCTGTTCAGATCGAGTTACTCAAATACTACAGCTGCTCATCTGAAGACCTGGGGGCAAGTCCTAAGCCACTCACACAGCCAGCAGGCAAGAGCAAGGGAGACATAAAGGGATCACTTTAGACTCTCTGGTCCAAAGGGAGAAGAAGCTACACAGAAATAACTGGTCCGTAGCAGTTGTGAAATCCGGTCAGGCACATATTGGTAATTCCTTGGTTAGAACTCAGACCTACCATTGCCTGGAAATGATTTTCCATGGCTCTTGAGTGTGCCTTTGGGATTCTTACTTTAACCCCTCTGATCCATACTCCCCTTTTAAAATGAAATACAGCCTGTGTTTTAAGCTGTGTAATGTCCTGCCTGTAGAAGTTAAGGGTCTAAAGACCTTTTATTTTCTTGTTTTTTATTTTTTTCATTTTGTACCATCCCTGTCTCTTTCAGTCCAAGCTGATGTTACAATCAGTCAGCTTTCTTTCTATCAACGTTATTTGGTTTGACTCCATTAAACTGGTTTTCTTTTCTTTTTTAACATTGGATTTCTGTTGATATGCTAAGGCAAAATGCCCTTAAGATGATTAGAATCCCTATTGTATAACTCAGAGGATCTGGGAGATATATCCACATGCTGCCTAGAGATATTTCGTCTGACCAGATGTTTCTTTGGGCACCACCTAATACATTGTGGATGTATTAACATGTCACCTAATACATTTTGGAAGTACTAACATGGACTTTACAGTCACGCCTCATTGTCATCATTAGATTATGTTTCACAGGTAGTTGATCTTTGTCCAAAAGTGGTTTCCACATCTTTGCATTCTGCCATCTGGAGAGACTGCAGTTGGGAAAACATTTATCTTCAAATCCATCAAGTTCCGGCTTCTTTATCTTTAACAGTTTTTTCTTTAGTTCTTCTCTCTTCTCTTTCTCCTTTTACTCTACATAGAAAGATGCCAGAATTCTCTGTCTGGCAATGCCCTTAGCTAGAGTGCAAGTTTCCCAAGTATAACTCCTCCCTTTCCATGTTATCAGTGTGGCTAAGATGCCCACTGCAGCAAATGCATGCAGGGTTTGGTTTTCTGTCATTTTTAATGACTGTCTTTCTTCACCTTTCTTCAAGCCATTACTGACAGCTCCTCCGGAGCTCCCAGGCCTTCAAGACCCATCTAACTTAAATCTATGTCACTGCCACATGCTTAGGTTTATATTACAACACTCAGTACCAAATTCATTATTAGTTATTTATTGTCATATGACAGATTATTCCAAAATGTAGTGGCTTAGAGCCATGATTTATTTTCTCTCATGGACCTCTGCACAAGACTGCTCAAGCATGATGGCTGGTTTTTCAGGGTGACAGTCTCAGGACCAAGTTGAAAACTAGCCTTAGAAGTCCCACATGGCCCCCCACCACCACCCAGTTTTCCACTGATGGCAGAGGTCAGCCCCAGTTCAGTCTGGAAGGGGCTGCAAAAAGATGTGAATTAATGGAATCCCTCTTGGAAATGTTAAAGAGCATGTAAAGAGGGATGGAAAAACCTAAATTTTTAATAGGTATGGAGTAGTGTGTCCTCTAATTATCTTCTAGAATGTATCCTGTGTAGGAAAAGGAAAGGACTTGACAATTCAAAGTCCAGGATTGATTAGGGCCAAATAGAACATTGTTATGGATGATTAAGGAAGTCTCATTTTATGCCCTTAATTACAACTAACCCAATCAGTGTGATCTGTGTGTGTGACAGCTGCCTTGCTTCGGAGAAGGTCTTTTTTCTCACAAATAGATCTACTCATTTTGGAATATTTCAGAGCTGATCTGGATATTTAGAGACTCTCAAGTATTAAAAAAACAGAGCCAAATTGTTGTCTTGTCAAGAATAGTCATTGAAGTTACAGCTGCATGTTTTCTCTCTGCTAAGTTTAGACATTAACTCCTTTCAATATCATTTTGATTAAACAGATATAAAATCATATGTATGCATACAGATAGTCTAAATAGATGACTTCTCTAAGATCAGCAAGTTCTGAAGACACTAAATCAACGCAAATGAAAAAAAATGTGACTTAGAAAATATAGAGAGATGAGTTATATATTTGACATTGAAATAAAGTCATATTCTTTTTAAATCAAGGGATTAATTTAAGTATAATTCTACTTTTACATAGCATTTTGTTGATGGAAAAGTATATACTACACCTCTGATTAATTCTTAAAGATAGTTCAAATAATTATTAAACTTTAAATATTATAAACCATTAATAAAGGGAGAAGGAGGCTTCTCATCGTAAATTACCCTTACTAGTCCAATAGAAAAAGATAGTTTTTAAGTCACTTAAGTCAGTTTTTTAAAAAGATTTTTATTGAAACAATGGCACATATTGGTTTCAATCCATTCAGTATAAATTACATATACAATTAGATTGAAACAAAAGTGTGAATAACTTCAGGCTTTAAGCAAATTAGTACAATTTAATTTGCTCTGGAAGGTCTACTTGGTGTGGGGAACTATATGAAAATGAGATGCTCTTTGGAACTTTCTGGAGATGCTCAACAAGATTGGGCAATTCTGTACCCTATGGCCTACAAATTTTCTGTGCACAGCAATTTTTTATGCATTTTTCTACTGAAAAGATATAATGGTAATTGATTGGTGGTGCTATTTTGAAGTTACTTTGAAATAAACATTTTAATGCCCAATTTTAAATCTGGTATATGTATGTGTTATTCCTTAATAGAACCAGTAGTATTTATTCCATTTTTGGTCTTGTTTTTAGTCCCTTTTCATTTTGGCTTTATCCTTTATCATTTATGCTTCCTGTACCATATTAGGTGCTGTATATATGGTAATATATTCAGAGCAGAGTAGCTGACCCTCTCACACCTAAATTCATCTCTTTGTTATGTTTCTTAGGATCTTATAAATTGAGAAATCATTTGTAGTGCAAAGATATCTTTGGATTGAGTTAGACATTAACCCATAAATAGGATTCATCTCACTATAATAATAACTTTAGCTTCTTAATGTTGAAGTAATAGGCCTCTAGAAATTAAAGAAAGAGATGTAATATTGAAAGTGTAAAAGGAAGGCTATTGGATAGTTGAGAAAGGTCTACATTTTATGTCCCAGTCTCTGTAGACAGGGTCAGATGCGATGCAGAAATACAACAGTGAGCTGTTGACAGCAGAGGGCCAGAGAACTGTGACAGAGTGAGAAAGAAGATATTAAGTAGAAAATACGAGGAATGCTAGACCCCCGAGTCAAAGATTTGTCTAGGTTCCACCCTTATTCCTTTCCCTGAAGACTTTATTCCTCTACGTTGAATCCGACACTCGCAAGGATTTACAGAACAGGATTGGACGTGATGGGCACGGTCAGGAGATGTCCAGGAGGATACACAGTGAAGTGGGCTGTGTCCCACACTTAACTAATCCCCATTTCTGCTCTCTTGCAGGTTTTCTGAATCAGATGAGCAACTCAAGCCACTCTGTCCTTCAACCATCATTCCAAGGATGCATGCAGCTCATTCAAGTGGATGATCAACTTGTAAATTTATACGAGGTGGCACAGAGGAGGCCAGGAAGCTTTGCCAATGTCAGCATTGATATGTGCGCCATCATAGACAGGTAAGTTATCTTTTCATCCTACTCCATACCGCCCAGACTTCCCAAATTCATGCTTATGTTGTGGAACAAGTGGAATGCCCACCCTCTGAGGAGGTCGTCGGGAGGCGTCATCGGCCATGTCTGTGGTCCTGTGTGTGTGTGATATTAGCAGCGGCACGTACATCAGGACATGGATGTATGTGATAGAACGATCTGTGATGTTGTATGAGTCCAGTGATTGTTAGTCTTTTTCATCTCATCACAAATCAATTGCTGCGGCTCACCAAAAATTATATTTTACCAACCTGACAAAAAGTTAGGCATAATTTTGATGCATTCACACCAGCACACTGGGTGGCTATTGTTGTGTTGGCTGTTGTCATTTTTTTATTTGGCAATGTAAGGGAAAAGAGGTCAGTGCTCCTGATGAAATGTTGACTCTGCCTACAAAATACATGTGCTACACTATTGCAAAAACCTCCTCTTTATTAGTTTATGCAAATCTGAGGAGGAGCTTTTTATAAAAAGTGAGTTGACTTCTCGCACAATGGAAGGACACAACTTTTATATGAAATACTGTGACAATATCACATACTCTATAATAATATACTTCTAAAAATGCCTTTCATTCCAACAAGGAACTATTTCATCTTTAGATGTTTTTCCCATAAACACACTACATCTAACAATGAGTTGAATTTAACCTGGTGAATTTAGGTAATTTTAAAAAACATATTAAATCTTTTATGAGAGGGTTCTCTTATCCTGAAAAATAATGTTATTAATTTTATATTTTGAAAGTTAAATGTTCCAATAGTCTCAATATGCCCCCAATAAAATGTATACTTTAAGCCTCTAATAATATTATTTTATTTAAGAGGAGATCTTTGGGAAAGACATTCAAAGATTTATAATTAACCTGAAAAGTACATAAAGTTATCTAGAATGAAATAAGTTTGTTCCATGTATGCTTGATAAAATAGTATTCATGTGAATGATAACTATAGAATGTAAATTTTAAAGTCTTCATATGTTTTTAATAAAACTTGACATGTAACGGTGCTTAATTCTATGACGTATTCACAAATACTCATCCGGATAGCCTAAACAGTTTATATTTAAACAGAACAATGAACAATTTTAATAGAAATATACTCTTAATTTTTGGACCATCAATAATGTAATAGCTGTTATTTCTGCCTACTGCAAATGGTGGCAATAATCAGAAAAACTGAGAGATAAAAGTTTTGTGGTGATCTGTTCTGATATTAGATGTTTATCTATAAATTTTAATAATTATTTCCCATACAGGAAGATTTTCCTCCTTAGTAAAAGTTATATAGCAGATGGAGCTGTTTTAGTACGTTGTCCTATTTCCATGCCAGTAGTTTTAATAATACAATAATTTCTGTCAGTAATAGTGAAGTCATTTCATTCAGCTTGTGTAAACAAGCTAGATTTTATGGCGATACTGCTGTTTCACTTCCAACAGCATATTTTCTAGGAGTTATATTTAAATCATTTGCTACCAAAGAAATACAGGAGAGGAGGGAGGGGGGAGGCAGAGGCAAAGAAGGGGAGCAGCTTAGACAAGAACCATGTTAGATAAAGGAACCATGGACATGGACAACAGGTGGGATTGACTTTGGGGGGAATGGGTGGGTGGGGAGGGGGACAGAGGGGAGCAAAAAAGGGATGGATGTAATACAACAACAATAAAATTAAAAGAAAAAAAAAAAAAAGAAGAAGTACAAGAGAGATGCTGAAATGTTAATGCCTTACTCCCATGGAAAGAGTAGGAGTTCAGTTGGCCCCAAAATAATGAATGAGATTTTGGTAAGTGAGGGCCATGAAAGATGGCCTCCTAGAGAAGACGTAGTATAGGGAATGTAAATTTCCGCATTTGGCAGCTACAGAATATTAAAACATTTTTTTTCTCCAAAAAAGGGTCAGTCCTATTGTCCATGTGGACAAGTGTCCTGTAGCTGATAGAACAGGGATTTCTTTCTTACCCTCCTGGATAATAACCCAGAAGAGTAGCTTTGGGAAAGTTGTCACTTCTGATCCATTTCCACAAATGTCCTAAAGCCACGATAGAGCCCATTGCCTGCTTGTCTCGCTTCTGGAAGTCAGTGACTTGGGTACATGAGCTGCCAATGTGTGGAGTAGCAGATGTCTTTATTTACCTAACATGTCTCTGGATCAAAATCTTAATCTGTGAAATGTTGTGTCTTTGTAAATATGGCACAAGACTATATTCCTTTATTCAAACTATTGAGATCATTAGTGATTTAGTTTGTGTCTCTCCAGCTGAGAGGACCAGTGAGGCTAGCCTGTCCCCATTAGGTCACACGTGAATGACACATCTCTGACCCAGCTCTTACGTGACCTCCTCCCCTGCCCTCACTCACTTAGATTTTTTGCAACTGTCTGACCTCTATTATTTTATTTTCGAACTACTTAAATGCCTCTAAGTAAGCCTACATTGGCTCTTCCTTTCAAATTTCAGCTCAATGATTTGAAAACTATTTCTGAAAAAAAAAATAGGATAAATGAGAACATAGAGTAAAAGAAAAAAAAATAGAAATGCTACCACAGGCGGGATTTTTATAAACTGGAGATAATAGAGCAGCTGCAATGGTTTGATGAGTAGAACTTCGGGAAATAGTTTGGGGAAGATGATACTTAAGGAGTTTTTCTATGTGTTGTTCTGGAATACGTTCTGATTTCAACTTATTTTTCCTTCTGCATGTGGGTGTACATGGAGCTGGTTTGTGGGCTGCTTTCTGAGCATGACATTGGATCAAGGAAAGAGAGAGCAGGCCAAGCTCTGGAATTGTCCCTTCAATAGCATTTTCTGAGTGCACTCATGGCCCAGGCACTGGTCTAGGCATAAATCACCGGACAAAATAGACAAAGATGCTGTACTTTTCTGGAGGAAGGGAAGGAAGGACAGATGCAATAAACGAGTACACATTATAGCTAAGTTAGCAGCAGTACGTGCTATGGACAAAAATCATAGAACAAGTGGAGAAGGACTGGCCTCCCAGGAGACTGAGGTGTTGGGTTGCAGTTTCCATCGGTTGGTCAGTGTTCATCTCCCTGAAAAGATCGTAACAGCTCCATACCTGAGAGAAGTAACAGAATGGGCCAACTGTGGTTAAGAGCGTGACAGGAAAAAGGAACAGTCAATGCAGTGAGGCTGCCTGGCACGACCTGGGATCAGCAAAGGGCCCGGTGGCAAGTCCTGAAAGACAAGGAGCAACACTGCAGGAGAGGAGGCCAAGGCAGTGCTGGAAGCCAGGAGACCTGTGGTTGGGGTCAGGGTTTGGCTTCTATGCTGATGGAAACAGGGGTCCTTGCCGGCGTGCTTAGCAGAGCTAAGGTGGGGTTTAGTGGATGCTTCCCGCAAATAGTGGGCTGTGGGAGGATGGCAGGGAGAAGCAGGAGCCTGTTGCAGTAACCCAGAAAAGAGGGTCGGGGGGACCTCAGGCCGGGGCAGCCGCACAGGAGGTAGCAGGATGCCGTTGATTCTGAACATACATGTAACTAGAAGGTGAAGTCGTTTCTCACTTGATTCGATTCGGGGCCTGAGATGAGAGAGGAAATCTCTGGTAAAAGCAGTTGGATGGAAGGCTAGTGGCAGAGACTGGTCAGGGGGTTGAGGGCGAAAATCCTGAATTCCACGGTGAGCCCGTGTTGAAATGTCCTTCGGATGTGTGAGTTGACATGTCAGAGAGGCAGTTGGGTGTCCGCATGTAACGCATACATCAGCAGGTTACGGACCGAGATGTGTCTGACGAAATCGCCATGGCCACCTGTGTGGGGCCTCAGTTTCTTCAGCTGCATTTCCTCAGCAGCCCCAGAACCGGAGGGGAGGAAGGACTGCTGGTAGCTCAGGCTTGCCCCTCTCCTTGGTCCCCTGCTTCGAGGACACCCTGAAAACAGTAAGATAGGTGCCAGGTAACCTCTTTGTTTTGCCTGTGTGATTATCTTTTACCTGCTCACACCCCCTTACGATGAGTCTTCCCTGCGGAACAGCTTTCGTTGTCCTGTGTCACTCCTGTTCTCACCTGCCTCCTCTCCAGCCCCTTTTCAGATGTGACCATCTGAGCTAACGCCCTGCAGAAACACTCTTACAAGTGAACTGGGGTTTTTCACTCCCTCCTGCAAGAGCAACGGAACCATGGGGAGAAGAAACGAGAGGTGGAGGAGGAGGGAGAGAGGAAGGGAGGGGTGTTGCGTGAGTCCCAGGAGGGTCCCTGCAGATGCAGTTGGGCTCTGCAGACTGGGGTCTTGTCTGCAGCGGAAGGGTGGGCCCAGAGGGGCCGCTGCCAACCTCCATGGCCTGGGGCTCCTATCCAGGGCATTGGGGTGAAGAAGCTGCTGTTCCAGGTTAATGCGTTTAAGGAGGTGCTGTTCTTGCCCGGTGTGGAAAAGTGTACGTGTTTGGTGAATATAGTCAAGTCTGTTTTGCTGGCTGTAACTTCACCCATCTGAAACCACCCTCACGGCCCAGCTGCCAGAGAGGGGTTTCCTCACGGTCACAGGCAGGAGAAGCCCCCACGGAACGCAGTCCTGGCTCCTGAGCCAAGCAGACCTCAGCTGGCATGTTCTTGAGAAAACTTTCAGTGTCCTGAGTCAGCTGTCACCCGTTCCCCTCCATTGTCCTTGACCCAGTGCAGATGCCAGGCCTGGGTCTGTATGGTCAGGGCACCGACCTGCCACCTCCTTCACTCGTTCTTATGCTGAAAATGTCACCCTGGTTTATTCAACTCTCTGAGTCAAGTCTTCCTTTTCTCGGAGCCCAGAGCATCTGGGTTCCCCCCTCCCCTATCTGCCATTTCCAAAACTAAGCAATACCATCTTTTTACCATTAAAAGGTGATACATTTACCTGAGGGTCTATTAACCTGCACACCAGTGGTGGCCCCCTAGGGATTGGTACTGGGGCACTAAGTGGCTATTTAGAGGCCAGAGAAAATTCTTGTTGTTAGAGTCAACATCGGGTAGAAGGACTGGTAAAAGCAGTTCATTAGAATTATAATCAACTTTCCTGTCCCCTCCCTTGTAAAGATGCTGAGAAGCAAAGCCAGTAAGCATTGAGAGTCTTGTGGGCAGCAGAAGAGGAAGGACAAATGTCTCTGTTTTGCCACCTCTGGAGATACTGCAATTAGACAGGATCCAATTTCTGAGTCAGTAGTTAAGTCTTCATTATATTTTTAGAGAGGATGCATGATCACAGTCCCTGTTTTTATTTTTTAATTCAGTGCTTTCTTTTCACAAACATCTAGCCTGTTTTTGACTTTTTTTTTTTTCCTTTCATTGAAAGAAAAGAGTAAGTACACGATTTCTCTATAAGAGTTTCAAAACTCTGCTGGTGGCTGGAAAGTTGAACAACAAATAAGGAGATTAATACTGTCGGTCCGGAAGGAGGTCGTGAGTTTCTGAAAAAGTGGGTTGAAAAATGTATCATCCGTGCTCGCTTCAGCAGCACATATACTAAAATTGGAATGATACAGAGAAGATTAGCATGGCCCCTGCGCAAGGATGACATGCAAATTCGTGAAGCGTTCCATATTTTTAGAGAGTATTATGCTTAGTGAAATAAGCCAGTCAGTGAAGAACAAATATCATATGATCTCACCCATTACGGGACAATAATGAGCAAAACTAACAACAAGCAAAACAGAACCAAGTATATGAATACAAAGAATAGGCCTTCAGTTGTCAGGGGGAATGGGGTTGGGGGGAGGGGGAGGCAGAGGCAAAGAAAGGGAGCAGCTTAGACAAGAACCTAGTATAAAGGAACCATGGACATGGACAACAGGTGGGATTGATTTTGGGGGGAATGGGAGGGTGAGGAGGGGGACAGAGGGGAGCAAAAAGGGGATGGATGTAATACAACAATAAAATTTAAAAAAAAAGAAAAAAGAAAAATGTATCATCCTAGCTTGAATGAAGAAAACATGTACCATTAGTTATTTTCTAAACTGGACCTTCATTTGCTTATAAGCGCCCGCTTCCCATCCATGGCAGAAAAATACAAATATTTGAACACATACTTTTGGGTACCTTGATAACTTTATACATACATGTATATTGCATCAGTATGAGATTGAGTCAAAGGTCAAGCTCCCCTTTGTGGGCCACTGTCCCATTTCAGGTATCTTCCCTGACCCACCAGCACGGCCCTAGGGTCAAGGCCAGCCGCCTTACGTAACATCTTGTACTCAACAGAGTGGGGTTTGTTCCAGTTCTCTGCTGAAGTTCCTTGGGGCCTACCCTTCAGGGGTCAGCCTCTGTCCCAACGGCTCTGGCCTTGGGGACATGCCTTGGCATCTGCTGGGCTCAGGTCTTAGGACCTGCATGAGAGGGAAGTTTGTCCAACTGGGCTGGGACTGTCCTCATTCTAGTGCTGAGAACCCTGGGCCTCTCAGTCTGTGTGATGGTTGGTCCTTCAGGATCTGCACACTCTTGCTCCTAATCCCCTTTCCCTGGCGTGCCGGAAGGCAGCGTGAGCGTTCTTACAGATCAGGGGTGTCCAACTCATTTCACCAGGGGCACAGCAGCCTCACGGTTGCCTTCAAAGAGCCGAATGTTATTTTTGGACTGTATAAATGTAACCGCTCCTGAACAGTTAAGCAAGCCGGGCAGAAACAAGGGGCCAGGCGGGATGAAACAAGGTGGAGGGCCACATCTGGCCCTGCGGCCTTGCGTGCGTCACTCATGTTATAGATCCCATAGGACAGACCGTGATTTTTATAACTCCCAGAAACTGCAGCCAAGCTGAAATAAATACCAAGGAAAAAAAAAAAAGAGAGACTAGTTACATAGTCCAGCTTTAATTTTTCCCCATGACAGTTCATACTGTGGATTTGTATTGTAAATAGATTCATTTTGTCCCTTCACCTTATCTCAGATCTTTCCCATCTTGGACCCCAGTGATTTTATATTGCAAAGGGCTATTGTGCTAACTTAAGGCTCCGTTTGATCCGGAACTGCATTGCCAGAGACATGTGCTTTCTTTCAGAAGGGGCCCCAGAGGGAGCTTTCCGGTTTCCACCTAAACATGTAAGTCTTAGTCATGGATGGAGCCCAAAAACGTACGTTCAATGACCCCAAAGGCTCACACCCAGGTGAACTCATGGTCAAGTCCGCTGTCTCTCTGAAGTGATTTCAAAGTGATTTTATGTTTTAAGTACAAATAAAAGACTCGAGTGACAAAACTTATTTTCAAATAAGAAAACATTGTAGTTGACATGCCAGCGGAAATAACTCTCCTAAGAGGAAAAGGAAAAGAACAAAGTTAAATTAACCACTTTACGATTCCACAGGAGCCTTACTCACCTTTGATGTGCTGCATGGATTAGGACAAAAGAAAACCATATTTGCTTTTGGTGTGGCCGATTACTAGGTTCCAACATTTAAATCCCAAGGTAGCCTGGTGCATAAAAGTAATGTCAGAAGACAGTGACAGCTTTGAAGATGAGCAGAAAGGAAAAAGAAGTAATTTTAACGTGCAGGTCAACGACAGAGAGAGGTAAAGAAGTCATTACATTTTATTTCTTGCTTTTGGTATTAGATTACCTGGAAAGTGAAAGTGAAAGCAAATAATTAGAGAACATATTCAAACTAGGGGCCTTACCAAATACTTTTCTCGTAAGAGAATGGCTTTCGCTGGTTACTTAGCTATATGGTAGTATTTTCACTGAACTCATTTAAAACCAGCTTTACGGGTAATAAGATGCTCACCATTCCCTTTGCAAAGGTGGGGAGCAGCCCGCCTGGCCTGATTAAAGAACTGGAGGAACAGGTTACCCTCTTTCATCCGGTACCCTCCCCCCTGCTGCATGGGAGTCAGTCAGTTGTTCGTTCTTAAATACATTTAGGCAAGTCGTAATTATTAGTGTAATAACATGGTCTATGAAATACTAGGTATGTTTTCTTTGATTTTTTTTCCATTTTTTTATTGATTTATGGTTGCTGTGTTACATTTGTCCCACAGGCAGTTCCACATGTTGTCCATGGCCATGGGTCATTTACCCTAGTTCCTTGACCTAACTGTTCCTCTTCTTTTACCCCTTCTCCCCCTCCCACTGATCACTGTCAGTCTGTTTTGTGTTTCCACATCTCTGCTTCTACTTTGCTTGTTTGTTTTTTGTTGTTGTTGTTCATTAGTCTCCTGTATTAGGTGAGATTGTATGGTATTTTTCTTTCATCGCCTGGCTTATCAGACAGTACTGGCATAGCATTTCTTAGATAGTCCAGCCAGATAATATGTGACTGAAACGTGGCTCTCGGGGTTCTGCATTAATCTTGTGCGCAAGGAAGTTAAAAGATCCAGGCAACTTCGGGTAAGACTCTGTAAGTTGTTCTTGAGAGACCCTCAGAATGTCTGGGAAGTGGGCATCCTGAGACGCACAGTCCCTTTTAATTAGTGAGACGTTTCCTTACCCCACAAACCTGCACGCAGGGCCATCCCCGAGACTCTCTTTACTGACTTAGAAGCCAGATGTGTTCATTTTCTCCTAGAATATTAATTCCCTGTTCATTAAAAATAATGTAAAGAGATGCAATGAAAATAGAAACGAGGCCTAAACTAAGTCAACAAGATTTTAGTTGCGCACAAGTTAGAACTTCCTGTTTCAAAGATTAACTTCTTCCACACCACAGCCTGTCAGTTGTCCTCGTGTGTGTATGTCAGCATTCCTGAAGTCAGAGGTCAGGTCTCAGGGAGAAATGGCTTTCGGCCTCTAGCATCAAAGATCCAATGAGAGTTTGTTAGACAAATCTGAAATTCCTTATTTCACAGGTAGATGTCTGAGATGGACAATCCAAAGCTTATAGGAGACATAACTCCAGAAAGAAATCAGGGATCCAGACTATAACATCTTGCTACGATTTCCTTAGCTCATGGTTTCCATTCTTCTCATCACAGAATGGCTGCTTGGACTCCAGGCATTTCATCAGCCTTTCATGGGAAAGTAGGGGGGCTCTCCTCTCCTTTTAACAAGTCTCCCCAGAGGTTTTCCGCAACACTCGCTGGCCAGTTTTAGTGATGACTACAGCGAGTTGCAAGATACACTGGAATCACAGTCTCTTATTTTAGGTGGTGATATGCATACTAAAATTTGAAATGTTGTTACTGAGGTGGAAGAAGATAATTTGCAACGGAATAGACACATAGCAATTGACAGCCCAGTTGACACCTCAAAAACGAAGAGACAAAAAATTTTAAAAGTATGCTTCCTGAAAAGAAATCTTTGATACAGTATTTGTATAACTTAATCAAGTTATACATTTTTCTATTTGTCCTCCAACTGTTGAAAAAGAAATACATTTATCAAGCATTTTTGCCTTTAGTCTCAGGCAATAGACATTTTGTTGTATTCAGGGCTAAGGAAGGCATAGCCTTCCCCTTCAGGGATTTTATAGCAGAAGGGCAGAAGTATATACGCTTAATTTTTACACTGATGTTTCAACTCCTCCTACTTGAAATTCATCAATTACTTCCTATTGCCCTGATGAAAAAGACACAGATCCTTTCCAGTAGTATAGAAGGCTCGCCTCCCTGTGGAGTTCCAGTCATTCCAGTCCCCTCCCCACCCCCTACCCAGCCACATTGCCCCCGATCTGTACGGCTCAGCAGCCCTTGCTTGCCCTGTGCTGCCCTCTCTCCGCCACTTCTCACTGTCATGGCCTTTTTATCCCCCAGGCCCATTCAGGAGGACTTTTTCGGAGAAGCCATCCCAGACCCTCTAAGACTGGGTCACCTGTTCCTCTCTAACTGGGTCTAACCAGGGGAGGCAACGTCAGGGGAGGGTCCAAACCACGTGACCAGTGATAGGCAGGGTCAGGCTGTCTAAACCACATGGCCAGCGATACACTAAGGGAGGAAAGGTCATCTTGGGAGCAAGGTCCTTGTTTCCCCAGTTCTGCCTGTTTCTAGGCGTCTGGAGCTTTCCACCCTCTACCTTCTGTGCCTGGCCCACCACGGAACTTCTTAGATGTCCTGAAACTCATTTTATTTTACCTTTTAGAAAATACCTATAAAGAAAAGGTTGAATTCTGCAAAACTTCCCTTTTTTCTAATTTTAGTTTTTCTTTGCAATGTTATAATTACTATATGGAACCCCGTATCTGAGGATGGGAAGTTAAAATGGATCAAGATTATTGCCACTTAATTAAGTGACATTAAAATTTTGTAGGATAGGATGCATCCAATTAAAGTTAAGGAACCCTGGGCAAGAAAAAAAAAAGATAAGCCTTTGCTTAAGTGACACAAAAGTGTATTAAATAGTCAAGATTAATTAAAACCTAGGGAAAGATTTTTAAGGGTGCCATTTAAAGTTTGCATAAAATTTGATGTATTTATTATGAAATCAAACCAGTTTGGTGAATAAGGGAAGCCAGTTAGTAATATAATGAATGAAGTTGGTTCATGTTATTCTAGGAAGTTCTGTTCTGTAAAAGTCTATTACAACAGCCTAATAATCACTTGCCAATACTCAGTTGCACAAATGTGGAAAGCATAATTCATGGGTATTTATTTACTAAAACTAATATGTTCCCCCAATACCCTATCCTGAGGAGCTCCTCAATAAAGATTTCACTGGGGAGAAATTAGACATTCGATTTCTTTCAGAAGAAGGACAAGAGATTCCTGGTGTACACACGTTTGATGAAAGGAGGGTCCGTCTATGTGAATAGCACTGAGGAAAGTCTGGGCCCCACTTGCACAATTGGCCTGCATTTATTCCCCATTTCAGAACCTATGACCTGGGGTACCCCAATTCTTATATAGACGTAGATACCCTTAAACTAATAAAGTCAGATGTTTCTGCGAATTTCTGCCCTCGTCCATCTGACACAGTTTGTTGCCTTGGGCCATCACCAAATGGAGGAATGTTTTCCTGAAGCTGTAATAAAAAATTTCAGCGCATTTCCCCTTAGCACCAGAGTCTAAAAGTGGGGAGCCATGACTGAGCACCAAGACTGGGCCGGGAAACAAGCTCACTTGCAGCCGTTCTTACACCGAAAGGGAAGAAGTTGTCCGAACTTCCAGCAAGTGCCTGGCAAACTTCCTCAATGTGGCCTGTGGATCATCAGTGAGATATTCACAGGACAAAAGTCACTTCCTCCGGAGACAAAAGTGAGGCCAATTAACCAACTTTCCACTTACTCACAAGTTAGGAATGTAAACAGCTTTAGGCAGTGGTCCTTACATTGGAGGACACACCCCCCCTCTTTGCTTCCTGCTGAGTTCGGCTGAACTTGGGGGTGAAAGGGCTCATTATTAAAGGGAGGCAGGATCCCAG
This sequence comes from Noctilio leporinus, assembly GCA_004026585.1. Classification (NCBI taxonomy): domain Eukaryota; kingdom Metazoa; phylum Chordata; class Mammalia; order Chiroptera; family Noctilionidae; genus Noctilio; species Noctilio leporinus. The sequence continues at coordinate 236,297 of PVIW01002154.1, forward strand.
GAACGGGGTGATTGGGGCTCCTCTCCTGAAAAGGAAACATACCCTAGGAAAGGAACATTTCCCTCAACACCAGTGATACGAAGCATTTCCAGCAGCTTTCAAACAATCTGTGCCGCAGCCTATGGAAAGAGATTGTGAGCAAGTGGATACCAGAGAGTTTCTTTCCTGGAGGGGAATCCCTGCCTCCTGCCATCCTGCAGCTTTCCCCCCTCCCCCACCCCCAAGGTCAGAAAGCTTTCAAACCTGAGCCAGGCTTCCCGGGATGTCCCGCCTGCCCCCTAACAAGCCACCAGACCTCCACTGCTCCAAGAGCATGTTCAGCTCGTGAGTCCTGTATTTTGCTGAACACAGGCTGACTAGTGGCCGGGGTATGGGGAACATTTTTTTTCTTGATGTTCATTTGGAATAATAAAAAGAGGGGAAAAACATAGGCCCTGGGTGGTGGCACAGTGGATAGGTGC